>WOGP01000137.1:0-31099 GCA_015342065.1 Leptinotarsa undecemlineata
TATAGTCAAGAAGTGAATAATGGTGGTCATTTTGAACATTTAATTTAATTGTAAAAATTAATTTTCTCAGTTATGATTGCACCAAACTTAAAAAACTTCATATTGCTGAACATTGGACTAAAATCCCTTTCCAACAAGAGGTGCTACACGATGCCCTTTGCTATTTAAAATTTTCGAGAGGGCGTTTATAATTCAGAAGAGGTGCTGGAGGGGTGTAATATTTTCATTCTGTAAATTATCAATCCAAGAATAAAAATCGACCTGTTTTTTTCACATAGTACATAATAACCCTCAAAATGAATGTATTTCATACATATGGACCGCACTGTAGATTACAAAATTCAACCCCAAATTGGGTATGACTGTCTGATATTTCGTGTCTGATGTTTCGCATATTGAAAAATTGTAATTACACTTATCAAGTTGAAATATTATACATGCAATATGTTCCCACAAAATAATCAGCATAGTGGTGGCGAATTTTATGAAATTGATCCAGAATCGTGACATGGGGTATCTCACTATTAGTGAATTTTGAAAAGAAAGCTATTCTTCGTTAGAATATTAGATTTTTCAAAAAAGTAGTCATATTATGTCGTTTTCATTATTTTGTGCCAGTTTGTGGATTCATATTGAATACTCAATTGACGTATACGCATTGTTTTATCGCTCCAACTGTTATTATTCTCATCACGTTATATTAGTGATATCATCAATATCGACTTTACCCTAATGCAATAATGACCCAAAATGGCTAAATGCCCTCGAAGGTAGACTTCTACAATCCTTTCCAAACTCGGTATCCGAAAACACCCGGGTATTGTATGAAAATCCCGTTACATAGACCCTTACTTAAGACAAAGTTTTCAAATAATGGAATCTTTCAGAGAATTAGTTCCCCATCTTTTATATCTGGAACCGAAACGATTTTCCCGGCGTTACTCTCAACTACGCTCGAATGAAGACCCTTTCGATAGAAAAACTTTCTGGGAAGTGTTGGCAAGAATTATGACAGAGATTTACTTGATATCGTTTATAAGATTTATTCTTCGTGTCTGTTTGTGGACTGATTTAAGTGATAGTTTGGTTGAGTGAGTTGCGTGAGAACTCAGGAACGTGGCTGGAACGTAATAAATTTTCAGCAATTTGGGAGACGTTTGTTCTTTTACCAACTGAAAATTGCCAAAAACATTTTCGTCTGAATAAATAACTTCTTGATATTGTTATAATAATTAATCATACAACGCTTATGATATCATAAAATGTTTTCAAGACATTGGTTTGAGGAACTTCTGGCCTTTTACCTACTAACTTCAATATTGGATGTTATTTTTAAATATTCATGGAATTAGGATATGATAAGACAGTGTTCAAAACAGTGTGAAAAATAATTTTTTCATTATAAAACATCTTATAAATTCTTCTTGTGAATACAATCTTGATTATTGTGAAACTTTGATATATTCATTGACATTTCTTCAACGTCATGTATCAACATTATAAAATTTCTCCTTTCATTTCGAACAAATTTTTTTGACTACTATCACCTCAAAAAATCCAAGAACACAATTTCCTCCACTTAACCCTGAACAAGGATGGTTGCCTTATAAGTAACCCCCTGAATAACCAACAGTATGCATATCAAACCGGCAAATTGACAGATTCAGCATTAAAGAACCTTGTAGAGAACATTTCCCAATCCCTTGACAATAAGGAAATTGCAGTTGCTGTATTCCTCGATATTGACGGAGAATTCGACATTGCAATACCTAAATCTACAGGATCAGCCCTGGCTGAAAAAGACTGATGAGGCTTCTTTTCATTGCGTAGTATCAGTGCAACGCTACAACTTTTCGGGCCAAGAGGTTGAATGGAGAAGTCCTATAGAATGGCTACCCAGATCCCCAGATTTAACTCCCTAACGCATGCGTCAGCGGAAGACAAATGGTCAGTATTTAGCATGCGTTAGATATATACTATTGAAAATATTATAAAAATCCAACCAGCAAGAACGTATGCGTGAGAAGAAGGGAAGCCAGACCATTTGACGCCATTACGTTGAGTAACCAAGTGGTTTACCTTCCCACTTCAAAAATCAGTAACTGATCTCAGAATGCAAGAATCACTTCAATTTATTGAAAAAATGGCCGAGATTTTCAGTGTCACTATTTCCCGGGTTTGAAGGCTGTGAATTTTTGGAAATTTTTCCTGACGTTTCACTCGTGCAAATGGATAGCTAGTTTATACATGCATAAACCTCTAAAAAAGCTAGCTAGCGGAACGTCAAAAATCCCTTCAAACCCGAAAAATAGTGACACAGTGATTGATAATGTTTTTTTCTAACAGCCACACGTTTCATTTCAATTCAATTCATGCTCAACTTTGTCATGTATCAACGACTTTGTTATATATAAGTTAGATTTTTGTAATTAGTCAAGATTATAACGTGCTAGATTTATATTGTCGATGAAAAATCCGCAGGTAGGCACATTGATGTAAATATAAACGAACACTATTTTTTACCAAGTATCTTGGTGCAACTGCTACACGAGAGTATAATCACACTTATCGACAACATTAATGATTTTCACTATAAAGGGTTTTACTAAAACCGCGACACGTGTTTTGCTAGGTAATAGCTTCCTCAAGCGTAAATAAAACGGTTTTCGCTTAAAAAAACTATTGCCACACGTGTCCCGGTTTTTGTAAAACCCTTCATAGTAGAAATTATACAATAAACTGTATTAATTAGTTTTACAACTTTTGTCAAGAATCACTGGCCTATCACTTCCGACACAAGCCCATTGTCACACTGAGTTGTCTGATGTTCAGGTAAACAAGATAGGCGCATTACCAAATTATTTGATGATCCTCATCAGCAATTCGTCAATAAGTATGATGATTAATTCGCTATAAATAAAATTTTCTAGGATTCGTTCAAATGGAGAAGCGTGCTATATAGCACGCCAATATAGTCTGTCCAATTTTAGGCGAATGAGATCCACAAGGAATATCATTGCGGTCAATTCTGGTATTCCAGACATGGAATGAGTTTCCTTACTCGAAACTATGTAGATTTTGTCAATTAACTCGGGATTAGGACTGCAAATTATACGACTAGAGCTATTAGCACCCATAACGGTTAAGTTGGAGTATAACCCTTTGGACAGTAGGGTCTGCTCCGTTATTAAACGGCGATGATGAGCCATTTAATCTACCTATTCGTTCTGAGTAGGCAATTTTCCAAAAAGATAGATACCAATGTTGATGATGATACTTTTGTTGCTTGTTATAATAATTTTTTGTGGAAAATGTTAGGAAGATGAATAATTCACTCAGAAATCTGATATACCTACAGTACAGTCAACTTTGAATAGAAAGTAGTGATGATAAATTTTCAATTCTCCATTTATCTTATCTTGGATTTGAAATTCGTTTAGACTTCTTAACACAATGGGTTAAAAATTGAACCTGCTGAATCCATGGAAAGAAAGTGAACGGTCAAATTTCGTATCGAACAGCCAACAAAAATTAATTTCTCGCCGCTGTAAAATTTATTTTCAAGAAAAATTCACTATAATTAGTAGGACCATCCGAAACAATAATTCACTGGCTACTAGTTCTTAAAACTATTTGCCCACCTATCAATAATCTTCATTGATTATTTGTATAATTTGCAATGTAAAGTATTGTACCAATTCAACTGAGGACGCCTCTACGTATTGAAACGCGTATTGAAAATCTGAATGTTACCGTTCACGGCCGGAGATAACTGTATGGGTTTAGAACCTTTGGAACAGAACATAACTGTTTCAGCCTGTTAGGCATCGTTAGTACTGGGCAGGCGGTTCTCGGTTGAAGACAGGAAGTAAATAACCAAGGAAAGTACTTGATAAAGTACCTAATAAAAATAACTGCGTGAAGGCAAGCGGGACATAAGGGAAACCACCTACTAGTATGACTCTCAAGTCAATTTGCCAAGTTTTTATGTAGTGTTGGTGGTTTGACCAATCAACCAAATACTGCGGTAGCTGAAATTTGAGAAGCTGTCCAGGAATGCCATCGGAAAACGAATCCACATGTTTCTAGAAGTGATATGAGCTCGAGAAAATGCTTGCTGGTAAAGGATTGACCCAAAAACTTTTTTCATGAAATTACCCCATAAGAAGCTCCGATGTTTTTTTTGTTGACAAACCATTTAGAGACTTTTGAGGAACTTTTACGATCGATGCAATTTTTTTTCGTATCCTTTGAAATTCAAGAAAACTAAAGGTTCTACGACAAAGTAAAATAAAAATTTTCGTCTAACAAATATTCGAAAAATTATGCAAACAATACTTGTTGTAGACTTCATTAGTTGTTATAGTCTTCTCACATGATTATCCATAAGGACAAGAAAATTCAAATAATGACCAAACTCTTGGATTTTTGTAATTAATATTTCCATGTTTCAGGGGTATGCGAGAAATCTTGTTCTGCTCCTACCCCAGAAGAAGGCAGCAAGAGCGAAGAAACCACATGAATCTCCACTTCCAGAGGCACGCCTCTACCAGGTCAACAATGAAGGGCAACGCCACCACGGTCACGATTCTGCACAACGAACACAGCTCAGAGTGTTCCCATGAAGTATGAGGATGCGCCTCCTGCCTCTATTGTTCTAGATATAGCTGAAGAGGCAGAGAGAAAAATATCAACGAATCACCACTTGTATGAGGGTTCTCGATTCAAGGCTTTGGAAGCTGGAGTTCACACTGTGAATAATGATATTGACTCGGTCTAAGCGTGCCATTGATTCTTTTAGCAAAATATTTCGCATCCAGCAGAAATTCATTTTGAATTCAATCATGCATTGTAGCATAGCCTTGTTTCGACAATTATTTGGGCTCCATGTAAACTAAATTGAAAGGTGAGATGGGATAAGGGATAAGGAGAGTATAGAAGTGCCAATGATGGTGAGAACAAAATACAAGTTATCAAACTCTAAGTGTTGAAAATCAACGAATATTGGAAGTTTCCTGTAACATTGTCTGAAAAAAGATCGACATATATCAAACCAACCCATTTTTGATATATCTATACTATTCATAAGACACTTGAGCACTTTCTCCTCCAACCTCCCTCCTCTCAGTTTTCCGATTGAGTATACGAGTACCACAGCCAGTTTTTTCAGTTGATTAGAAGCTTTGCCGATTATAGACTTCCATCGGCATCTTGGTCTCATCGATATGTGATATGCTTCCATCATACGTTATCTGGCCCATCAAATTGGAGTCATTGTCCGAGATTGGTGTTGGCTTGGTTACCTGGTTACTATGTTGGAAAATGTACCGTTCAAACTTACCAGTCAAAAGCTGGTGATGAAGAATCTACGACGCCGTTATTTATGAGATCACGAAAATTAAAATCATGAATAACAAAAAAAAAACAGAGAGGAATCGCTCTCTATTTTTATTGTCTATAAAAAATTAGATGTCATCGAAACTTGGTAACAACTATAGTTCCACCAGAAAACGATTGTGGGTACGGATAAAAATTAGAGCCCTTTTCAAATTATTTTTCATGAAGGAATCAAAATAATGCGTTTGTAGAAAAGATAGGTTCATAAATATTTAAATAAATACTATATCGATATAAGAAATTAAACTCAAAATATCCTCTCTTCCAACTTTTCTACATAGTAGGATCTGGCATTAGCCAATAGAAGGTAACTACTTTCTCCACGATAAACATTAAATTTCATCCGACTGATGTTTCTGCAAGTTTCCTCGGAAAGCAAATCCTCACAATTTTTTCTTGTTCATTCCGTGAGCTCCATCTACGATATACTTACCCCTGCTGCTGATAGTGGGTCTCTTTTGTATTCAGCCGACCTGAGAATTTGATGGGTTTAAAAACCATTGTGATATTATATTTTCCCAAGTGTTTTCCATACCGTGCGCTTATGGGGAGGTTTACATTGGAACCACCAAAAAATCCATGGGAGCAAGGATGAAGGAGCTTGAAAGAAGCTGCAGACCAGGCCAAACGGACAAGTCACCTGTGGCGAAACACGCACTCAGTGAAGGAATCCACAGGATTCTGTTTAAAAACACAGAACTCATTGCCCCCAATCAGGGATATCATAGCCGGCTTGTATGGGATGCAACAGAGATTCACAAACAAATGGGTGATTTCAACAGAAAAGAAGAGCAACCAGCATGACGGCAAGTAGAAAATGTTATTGTCGATTGTTATTGACGATTGACCAAACCCATGTACAACTATCATCACATCAAACTACAAACACCACTTTACAAAATTGTCAAAAAATATATGCAAGTGGCCTAGTAGAAACGATTTTTATCACAAAAAATAGCTAAGTGGAACTTTCCTCAACCACCAAAATTCCTTGTGTTAATTTTCAACAAATGACGAAATTGGAGTATCAAAATAGAAAATTTTATATAGTTACGTGTGTACACCTGTATTTCTGATATGATTTGTTTTGCTGCACCGTAAGTACATGTTACATTTGATTTGACCTTTTCTGCCAACGCCCTTGGTTAGTCCATTCACAATCACAGAGCCATAGATCATAAGTTTTCATGTTCTGTGACACAAAAAGTCATCTGTTGAATGAAGTGAGCTTCATGTACCAATATTATACAAACAGAAATCAAATGAGGGAGTCTCGTGGTGGCCGTGATAGTGGACGAACGTGCCGAGGCTACTATACATGTTGTTAGTGTCTATGTGAAAGTCTTTAATATATAAAACTTTATGTGAAAGTTTAGTCAAAAATGTTAAGTTAGGGCCCCCTTCATTCACGCCGGTATCTAGGCCGGGGTGATTCGGATAACCACGTGAAGGGGGCCATGTATGTGAATGCAAAAACCTGAAGGTCTCTCGAAGAGAAGGCGACTCAATAAATATATATGTGGAAACATTTGAAAGGTCCCCTGAACAGGAGGCAACAATAAAAAAGTTATATTGTTTTTATCAAAAACAAATTCGACGAAAGAGGGGAGGCAGCATTGCCTCGAGCGAGACCGCTGCTGCCCCGATGAAGCTCCTGTCCACTTAGATAGGAGGAGCCTAGATAAATGCGCCCGAGTGGGAAGCAACGTCCAATGAATTCAGAAAGAGAGAGAGAAATCAAATGACTGATTTAGAATTCTATCTGAATTTATTGATCTCTCTTCAATATGGTCCAATTTTTTTCATGAAGCTAGTAGAGTTGTACGTTTCTGCCAAAAAACAGGTATTTTCCACGATGTACATTGAATTATATGAGACAGACATATATGCCAGATACCTCACATAGTATAGACAGTCTTGCAGCAGCAGGATTACTCTGCTGTCAAGTTCTATTTGGTTCTGATTTTTCCTGCACTGCTGAAAGGTTTGAATTTGAAACCGGTATGTGAGTGATATAGACGAATAATTTCAGCATGGTACTGCCACTAGATGAACAAAAACATTTGCAAGACTGTACTCTATCTCTATGGCCTATTTTGCATAAAATACTGTTCGATATAATTCAATGAGCAGCGTGTTATTCAGCCCGGGAAGTAGGTGTCTTTTGACATGCATTCACCAAACATTACTGTGTAGATACTTTGGGAGAGATGAATGTTTCGAAAATTTATTGTGGAATATTTATTTTCTCATGGTAGGATTGATTTCTGGTCGCTTGTGTTTTGTGAATGAATCATTTGCATTGTAAATTATGAACATATTGCCGGTATTTTTTGTTCCAGAATTCAGTAGAGTGGATACAGCAACAATTCATCCTTTTTATAACAAAGTGTAAATATGTATCTTTTCGTGTTGGCTAATCATAATTAAACTTGATAAGCAGTTTTATTGTTTTATTTTATTAAAGTAAACAACGTCATTGTAAAAAATATTTGCGATACAGAACTCGTACAAATACAATGATTGGAGTCATTCATTCTCCTCAAGATCTGAGTATCAGAATTTCGTAATGAGGGTAAGCAATCTCCCTGCCGTCGAAAGGAATGTAGCAGACTCTGTGACTTGGGTGTACCTGAAATAATAAATTCATTGATTTGTTATCCTAATTTCTTAGATTTTGGAATTGTGATATTATACAGGGCTATTCAAATTTGTTTCTGTACATGGGGATCTCGTAAACGATAAGAGATAGAGTGTCGCTTAAATTGTGGAAAAGTTGAGTATTTCACAGACCTATTCAGTAATGTGAAAATTCGAATATAGCTCTTCTGGTTCTGGAGATATACAGGAAAAACCAAAAAATCCCAAATTATTTTTTTGCCTTTATCTTCTTTATTCCACATTTTGCTATTGGCACTTGATGTTGGTTATTGAAAAATGTCCATGAATTTTTTATACAGGGTGTCATGTGACTTGGGCCACCCCCATCTTTGAATATTTGAATATGGATGTTCACTTCATACTGAGAAATTGAATTCAATTTTATATTTTTGGATGTTTCGGTAAAATTTGATTATGATTGTGTGAATTCCCTTTTACATTACGGCCCTGAAAATTGGTTGACAGAGTTGAATAAAAACACAATAGCAACTTTCACGTTTCCCTATGTACCGTAGAGTTTTTTTTTCAATCTTGGGAACCTATTCATATTTTTTCCATTGCTCTGAGCGTTTTCTACAATGAACTTCGAATAAGAAAATCTTTTATGATTATGATATGATTTTAATAAGTAGAAAAAGAAATGGTAGCAATAAAAACATCCGAAACGAATACTATAATTGTAATAAAAATTGAAATCAAGTAGGTAATTTATATACACAAAAAAATTTTTACGCAATAAATGTTCGAATTGCACTACTTCCATTTCCTGACATTTTTAACTCGCTTTCCTATATTATTCATTGCCCTCAATCCACTTCCTTGATGCATTGTTGCGAAATCATTCAAAATCCTCAATCTCGAGTCTTTCACATTTTCTATCTCTCTACCAGCGTAAATCCTATTTTGCAATGTCCCCCTTAGAAAATAGTCCAAAATAGTAAGATATCATGATCTTGCAGGCCATCTTATTGGCCCATTATTTGTCTCGAAATGAAAGGACTCCAATTCGAACATTTATTGTGCCATTAATGTTTTGTGTATATAAATTAGTTCATTTGAAATTTCATTACAATTATAGTGTTCGTTTCGAATGTTGTTATTGCTATCATTTTTTTTTCTGCTCTTCAAAACATATATAATATTTTTGTTGTAGATATGTTTCAGATAATCATAAAAGGTGTTCTTATTCGTAGTTCGTTGTAGAAAACACGCACAGCAATGGAAAAAATATAAATAGGTACCTAAAAATGGAAAAAAATCTATCTAATATCTCAACGGTACGTAGGGAGACGTGAAAGTTACTATTGTGTTTTTATTTAACTGGCCACTAATTTCCACGTCCGTAATTTAAAAGGGAATAATTCACCCAATTATAATCAAATATTAACGAAACATCCGGAAATATAAAATATAATTTGATTTAGCGATCCAATTTTACGATTCAAAAACTACAACTAAAAATACAGGTTCGTATTTGAAAATTCAACAATGGGGATGGCCCAAGTCAGATGACACTCTATATAAAAGATTCATGGACATGTTCTGATAGCCGACATCAAGTGCCAATAGCAAAATGTGGAGAGATTATCAATATATCTGCGAATAAAGAGAATATAGTCAAAAAAATTTTGATTTTTTGGTTTTTCCTGTGTATTTCTAGCACCAAAAGGACTATATTTTTTTACATCATTAAATAGGTCTCTAAAATAAGCAACTTTGCTATAATTCAACCGACACTCTATTTCTTATTGTTTACGAAATCCCCATGTACAGAAACGAATTTGAATAGCGCTGTATAATATTCTCAGTGGCACCGGCCTGATGACTTCGAAAATTGCGGAACTAGCCAAACTTCACACCCGTGCTCAATTTCCAAAGAGACCTGGCGACGACAAAGGAAAAATCTACGCTTGACAGTAGGATTTCTGACTGGTCACTGTCAACTAAAGAAACACCTCCATAATATGGGGCTAGTGGACACACCTCTATACAGGATGTGTGAACAAGAAGATGAAACTGTCAGGCATGTCTTATGCGAATATCGGGAGTTATCGTCAATAAGAGACTGTGTGTTCGGCGAGTCTTGGCCTACACCTGCTGAAGATGTCATCCAGAGACATGTCCATCTTCCTGGAAAGGACAGGATGGACGATGACCTAGGAGGACAACTCCTTGGGAGGATGTACAATAAGTCACATGTGGACTATTCTACAGGTACAGATATGATATTTTCCTACGATTTATATATTTTCTTTGATCATTCAACAAAAGTTTATTTTTTCAAAATAGCATTTCATTGGTACCTACTAAGACTCCACCAAAGAAACTTTTGAAAATGTCACTATAGGAACAGGGAAATTTGTTCAGTTTTTAAAGAAAACTAACCAACTGAGTTATTCATTATGGGATAACGATGTGGTCTTCGCTATCAAACTACGAAATTAGGAATCCCATTCGAAAATTTGCAAGAAAATAATTTCCTGGTAATTTCGTTTTGTTCTGATGGTTCTTATTACATACTTAGTTTTGAGTAGGGAAAAAACTTTGATAACTGATGAAGTCATGAATTGATTTCTGCTATAAGTTCCCGTTTTCCATAAACATTCACATGACATAAGCATTTACATTATGCGACGTGATACTGTTATTGATCAACATTTACTTTTCAGTTGGAAACCAACTGAAATCTTTCAATTGTTATACAACGTTGAAATGATTCATTTGAAACAAGAAAGTTTGTAGAAATCATTATCTAGCGGAAAGTTTATTCATGTTCTTCTGGAACTGCCTGCAAAGAAAACAGAAATGGGCTTTCCAAAGAAACTATGGAGGTTCACTCAAGCGCTTCAAACTAACTTTAAAATCCGTTAAATAAATAGTTAAGGATTGAATTTAAGCGGATTGCCGCTTTCTGTTGGGTTTCAGAAGAATTGACTCTATCATTACGTTGTTGCGTATTTGAAATAATAAGTTAAATGGGTAGTTCCAAGTCGTGGAAAATAAGGAGTTGTGTTGACTTGAGAAAAACTAAACCATATTCTTGAAACTGCTTCAGCTGCAGTGAGATATGGTTATAACGTCACCAATTGTCAATTTGAATTGAAATACAACTGATCCAATTAACATTGAGAATTGAAATGTTGGCTTCATAGTCAGAAATCAACTTCCCACAATCAATTGGTAATATGTTTGATTAAAAAATGGGAATGGTTCTATTCAGTCAGCGAAATCGTTTTTAACAATTTAATTTTGATTTCTCATGGAATATATCATATATGTAAGACTAAGACTTTTCAAACTGTTCAGTTTATTATATAGATCTGAATTTATGTACATCAGTTCGGATTTAATTTTCTTACACATAATCCACTTTTCAAATTGTATGAGAATTTATCAGTATTCAACTAGTAGGATGAAGTTCAGTTACCTTTCCAACGGTATGAGATCCTTCGTGATGAACTCTGCCAATATAAAGCGGTTCTCCATCGCTGGTTTTACCTCCTTCAACAGCCCCATGTGGTATCTCTCCTCCACTACTGTGTACCCAATCAAACCTTTGTTCACATAAAACCTGTTACAGAAACAAAATATTTTATAGGAGAATAATGGTTACAGAATAATCATGTTGTTTGTTTGATTGGTTTCCCAAACACAACGATTTTTTCTTTCATGAAATCTGAGTATTCTTTGGACAAAACACATGTACTATAAGAACATTCTAAAGTCGCTCTAAGAGCGGATCCTATGCAAAAGTAGCGGTTCACATTGAATTTGAATCGCTCGAGATTAATTTCATTTGGAAAAACGTTTACAGGAAGTTCATTGCATATAAACGCAGTTCTTCAAATGAAAAAGTTCTCAAACAGTGAAGTTCGAGGTGTACTGAATTGAACTTCGGAACGATAAGCAGTCACTTGAATACCTCCCGTTAAAGTATCTACAAAAGAGAGACAAATCTCCAACCTTTCTTCGATCAGACTATCAAGGTTGCAAGTGATGTTCGTATTTTCAAATAGGGGAATAGCTTTTTTTGAATGTAATCCAGCAGCTTCAGGGTATGCTTAGGGGTATAGCTCCATAGACGAGAACAATACCCCAAAGTAGGTCGATCTGAGCTTCACAAAACATCAAAAGTCGTTGAGGTGTGTACAGTTTTCTGGTTTGGAACAGTGTTTCAAACTTTTGAGAAGCATTCTCTGCAATTCAAGCGACATTATTGTGCCAAGACACAATTTCCACTTGGAAGTTTACAAAACCGCGACATGTGTTTTGCTACACAATAAAGTGTTTTGTGTACGTTATCATTAAGTACAATTGTGTTAGAAACGCATGAGATTTTCAATGCTGAATTTTACTCAAATATTAAATACACAGATTTGAAGTTTATATTTTTTTCAGAACTTTCTGAAAATTTTATGAAAAAATCAATTCAGTTTCAAAATATAATTTGAGAAGGGTGCAAAAAATTGCTGGGGAATATTTAAAATTCGAAGTCTATCGGAATGAAACAACATCAGGGGTGATTACAACAAGTTGGTACTCAACAAAAAAATATTATATCATCTGTTGTCATCAAGGCAAAAAATATACTGGGGCAATTTTTTCTCCGTTACCTACTAGATTCAATTTTCTATCTCTGTTATTATTAATTTCAATTCAATCTTTTCCCACTTGCTCCTGCTAATGATTATTGCAGGAGCAGGGGTTATAATTGAAGACGATTCTGATTATGTACTTCATTGTTATATTAGCCTGGGCCACCAACAAATGAAGAAAACAACTTGAAAGAATCAAGTTTGAGTCATGTGACATTATCATTTTTAATTTTTTTTTTCACACTCACTAATTAGGTCACTGGATTCCCGTATGATTTATCGAGAATCTCTCTCTATTTTGGATGGTCGTTGCTTCCTATCTTCAGGCGTATTTGACCAATACCCCCCCTGTTGGTAAACACTAGATTTGTCGGTGGGTGTAGCGCATTTTTTCCAACTTTTTCTTTCATTATGAAAACAATTCTTTGAATAATAAAAACAATTTGGTTTTATGGAGTCGCCTTCTGCTTCGGAGGCCTTTTGATTTTTTTTTTCAAAAATAGAGCCCCGTTTACGTGGTTATTCGAACCGCCCCTGTCTGGATACCGGCGTGAATAAAGGAGGCCCTTTATTCATCACTTATTTTTTGAAGACGCTGACACATTTCCTTAATTAACAAAGTAAACTAGCACAACACAAAAACGGACCCCCACGTTAGCCCATGGCATCCACGTTCCTTCTTTGTGGGCGGACGTTATCAGCACGTCCGTCCCCTACGGAACTCAAACATTTATCAGGGATCTTTATTGGTTTTTGTTCATAGTCACACAAAAAATGGTGCATTCTGTCACTACATCAAAAAATATTATTTGATAATACATAGGAAGCACATAACAGTATTCGTGGCAATCAAACCTATCATCTCGCTCAAGTAATAATGTGTTTTTTCATTATTTTAGCACTGAGGGGTGGTAATGCCTCGAAATTGGTCTGTAGGTAATCTATTTGTGATATGTTTGTGCAAGAATGTTGAGTTACCATATTAAAGAACTAGTGTTTTTGAAAGACGGCGGAAAATTTCATTTTGCTGAATAATCAAGTAATGCCAAGTATTACCAATGCACGATTGCAAAATGGAGTAGCCGTCTAGCTGCCGCATCATTGAATTTCGCACTCTTCTGAAAATACCTGGCATATTTTTTTATCATGTCACATGAATTAATGATTTTATTCCGTAAATCCTCTTCACTTTGAATAGCAGTCTTGTATACCAACGCTTTGAGGTGTCCCCAGAGAAAATAATCTAAGGGATTCATTTCAGGCGAGCCAGGTGGCCATGGGTGTGGGACTGCTCTCCCAATCTAGCGATTACAGTAATTTTCATCCCAACATTGCCGTGCCACTACAATAAAGTATGGTGGAGCACCATTGTGCATGTACCACATACGGAATCTTTCCATGACTGGAATTTCAGGTAAAACAAATTCTAAAAACCTTCGGTATTACTCTCCATCAAGTCTCGGTGGAAATAAGTGAGGCTCAATGAGATGGTCACCGACAATTCCAACCCAAATATTAAAAAAAAACTGTTCTTGAAAATTATTTTCTATGAAGTCGTGTGGATTGTTTTCAGCCCAAATGTGATTGTTGTGGAAGTTAATAATTGAATTGCGAGAGAAACAAGCTTCATCTGTAAACAATATTCGACTTGGAATCTTTGATTACTTCTTATTTCACTGCGTAACCAATTAGAAAAAACTATTATCACAGGCAAATCTCTGAGCAATAGAGCTTGCACACGTTGCATGTGACAGGGATATAGCTGCTGGGCTCTTGAAATCTGCCACACTGTGACATGGGTAATATTCATTTTTTCAGCTATTATCGAGTACTGGTATGAGGATTTACTTCAATCTCATTGAAAGAGCTTCTTCAATTTGAACCGTTCATACCGTTGCAGGCCTCCCAATGACCACCGTCGATCTTTTAAAGCTGCCTGTTTCAGAAAGTCGTGCATGGAGACTTACAAAAGTTCTTTTAATAAGCACCACACGTTGAGTAAATCTTTCATGGTAAATGCGTCTTGCAGCATTCGAGTTTCCGTGACCCATTCCATAACAGAAATGCATATTTGCCATTTCACTGTTAGTAAATTGAACCATGTTTTACAAAAATGGTTCGAAAAATAACCACTAAATACACTTTTTATAACAATTATAAATTAAAAGCTTACAAAGTTGACAACAACTGTCAAGTTGTTTATTAAATGCTACAATCGTTTCCCAAGACAACTCTTGATTATTATTCATGGTATTTTCAGAAGAGTGCGAAATTCAATGATGCATCGGTTAGACGGTTGTATTGAAGCCGAAGGAGGCCATTTCCAACATTTAATTTAGTGCAATTCATTAATCTAGATGTTAATGTTATTTAATATTTGTTGTTATTATTACATAATTAGTAATTGAAAATTTTTAAAAAAATAATTTTCAAAATAAACATTTAATTCCCCATATTATTCCTTGTGAGGTCAAGGGATATGCAATTAGGTCGACTTTTTTTCTTAAAAACTAAGCAAGATACGAAAAAAATTTAAGAGACAAAAACATTATATTTCTAATTGCCTAATCCAAAGGAATAATAGAAATTGGACAAAAGTCAGTGACGTACATTTTTAACTCAAAAATATTCGTTCAAATCCCGCTCGAGACGATATTGGCCTCAATAAACTAAATCACTTTCGGGCTAAATTAGCTCCTTGATGTTATAAATACCATTGCCAAATTACAACAAAATTAGGTGATGGTATATAAGAAATGTACGAATAACTTTTTTTTTATTTTCATTTTAACACCCTGTATCTTGAGAACGGACCCATGTTTATATGAACATTTCGTCTTAAAACCACCTAAAGAATCGTCTGTTTTGGGGAGAAAACCAAAGCATGTTTACACCATTACATGTGACTTCATGGTGCTCAGTTCGAACATATGATGAGTTAATCAACACGTTTTTAATAGCTTCACCTCTATGTATGTTTGTTTGTTTGTAACTTTCAAGCTCGGGATCTGTATTTGACAGCATTATCGACATTATTGCTTGATGTATTCGCGGGCAGATGGCGCTGTAAGTAACCTCCTTGATATAATTCGAACTGCCTTGGACTTGGTAGCTGATTTTGAGGCTCCCTCTACGGAATCGGAAAATATGAATTGTAATTTTTCTAAATAATACCCTTAAAAAAATAACGAACGAAAATTACTAAAATTATTGTGAAAAAAGCGTGGGCCCTTTGTGCCATTTTTCTGTATATTAAGCACCTGTCGCATTTTTCACAATGATATTTTTTTTTTTGGAAAGAAAGTTTTTGGCTTTCTACTACTCCATCTTGATACAAAAAAAGGATATGGGAATCTTCCAAAGAAAGGAAGGAAGTAATCAATTTGCAAATAAGTAACTCTATACATGGATGTGTAGATCATGCCAAGAAGTAACTTTCAGACACAAAACGAAAGAAAGTCCTCCTGAAACAGCTACTTTCATATAAACATTGAATTACACGAAAGAAAAAAAAATCTTTCGAAACAAACACTTATATATGAACACTGAATTATACAGAAGATACTTTTCTCTACTCAGTTTGTATTTCAAACATTGGTTGTGGAATAAAAATCATTCACAAGAGTTCTACTTTAAATGAATGGTAACAAATTGCACTTACATGGAACACTGCCATCCTCACTGGTATACATATATGTTTTGCCTTAAGACACTTGTTCCAAGGCTCGTCAGTACCAAATTGGTATGACTATGAAAGGTAATTTTCCTATACTTGATTGAATACGCCCCAGAAATATTCAGTTTATATACGATGGGGGTAAAAAATGGACGTACTGAGGACATTTGCGCGGAATCTAGACCTACCAGGTACGTCCATAAGACGTACATCGGCCCTAATCCCTACTTCCCCGTGGGAACAAGTAGAAAGGGAATAGTGCCTCTGATTTTTTTTTGTGAATGAACAACTATAATGATGATAACGTGTATTTTTCGAGATAAATTCACATAGAAGTTACATTATAACAAAATACAGTGTCCACATTCGTGAGTGATGTTGATTTGAATACATGTTTGATGAATGTTATAAGGGAGAATGTATCTCATATGAATTGAACTTAACAAACATTACTTGTTACAGTTCAACACATCACCTGAAATCAGTATTTTCGTATTTGATATATTATAAACGATAAAAATTAAATATAATTTAATTTGTTGATGGTCACAAACATATACACATGATATACATGAACTAAGGAAAGAAGTGAAAAGAAGTAAAACTCAATACAATCAGTTAAACAGTATCAGTCGAAATCAGGAATGGTTGTGCTGCCAACAGACTAACGCCTACAACATATAACCAACTTAAATATATGATTGAGAAAATGGAAAAAAACCGATATAATCATCGTTATGATCATTTATGCGTCTTTGGTATGGTAACTCTTCTCAGATCTTGTAATAACGAAGAAAATAATTGTCGCCCAATTTAAGCTGAAAAATTTAGTAGTGAGCGATTAAGCAGAAGAGAAAAGCTGATGACTACGCTAGACAAAATGAACAACTCTATATATGGACCATAAACATGTTTGAAGAAGGGCAATCCAGCCAGATCACAAGCAGCAACAAAAATGTTGAAGTATTCACGGAAAAATACTGATTTTTTTGAAAAATCCTGAAAGCAAATGGTATTCTTGATTGAAAGTATCAGAACTCTTTATATTTATTTTCGTAAAGACAATTTAATTTCTGTAATTATCCGTGTATCTATTTATTAACTTTTTTTATATTTTCTCGGAAAAATATATCCGATCGCCGCCACTGAGTTGATACTAGGCATTGGCTCCATCGCCTAAAATTTTCAAGAGGTACACAAACACCGTTTCCTCATACATAAAACATTTCTAATTGTTACTTTATAGAGCCACTCCGTTTGAATAGAATTGAATTGAAAGATAGAAAATGCGTAATCATCTTCGATTTGAAGCCTACTGTCGATTTCATGTCAATTAAGTCAATATTGGGTTAGTAGGTTGGGTCGAATTATATATAAATGCATAAGTAGGTACTTCAGGCATGATTACACATCCCTTGAAGTTAAGTCCGTGGATTTTAAGGTGATTACTGAAGATCCGTGAATATACAGGATGGCTACAATTTAAATCACTTCCTACTTGAATATTTCAATAAAAAATATCAGTTTCACGAATATATTGCAAATCGCAATGAAAAAACCCAGATATCACGATTTTTTATTTTATAAAATTCGTTATTCTCACTTTTGAGACACATATGTAACGCCGTTTTACTTTTTATTGTCACAAATATTCATTCCTCAATTTATTCAACCACCAATTTATTTGTTAGAATTTAATTGATTCATGCATTTGTTCGACACATTAAAAATGATTGTTCGCAAAATTTGTTCTATTTTAAATGACACTTGATTTAAAATGTTACATGAATTAATTTGTTTGATGAAAAGTTGCGAACAGTAATAATAATAATATAGATTTATTGTTTGAAATTTTTGGAAGTAAATGTTTGTCATATATAGTTTTTTGTAACTATCGAATATCTTACTACAATTTCAGTGAAACATGAATGAAACTGTTTGTTGATAATTATAGTTACGTGAATTAAAACGATTGATGATAATTTTAATTCCGCGCTAGCGTCGAGCGGATTCTTGCAGAAGCTGAATTTTTAAATCTGGCAACATGATAGTCTAGTGATAGTAACATAATATTCCGTCCGACCGCAGCGCCGAATGAAAATTATCAACAAACAATTTAATTCATGTATCACCTAAAAGCAACAATCAAAACAATTTATTTTTACAAAATTCCAATAGAAAGTGAAACGGCCACGCTGTTTTACTTTTTATTAATATTCCTTTGAAATGAACTGGATTATTTTGTTTGTTGCATTTCAGTGATACATGAATTAAATTGATTGTTGACAATTCTTATTCGGCGCTGACGTCGGGCATATTTTTGTGGAACTACATATCTGCATACCTATATGTATGACATTGGTCATAGTACGGTAATAATCCGTTCGACCGCAGCACCGAATAAAAATTATCAACAATCAAATAATTCATGTATCTCTGAAATGCAGTACTCAAAACAATTCATTTTTACAAAATACCAATAGAACAGCGTGCCACGCTGTTTTACTTTTTATTAATATTCCTTTAAAATGAGCTGAATTATGTTTGTTGAATTTCAGTAATACATGAATTAAATTGATTGTTGATAATTTTTATTCGGCGCCACGGTTGAACGACGTTTTGTAATACTATAAATGAACTAGCATGTTGCCATATGCAACACTTGAAGTTCTTGATAAATCCGCTCGATACCAGCGCCGAATTAAAATTATCAACAATCGTTTTAAATGTATCTTTCAAATACAACAAACTTTTTAAATCATCAAAAAATTTAATTTTTTGTCAGAAATTAGCTTTTTAAAAAGACTGATGAAATAAAATGATACTTGCTTGAGAATGTTTTGCACAAAAGTTGTAACCAAATTTTAAATTGAATGCATTAAAGTGAATGTTGCAAATATTGAACACTTTCAATAAAATTGAAATATAACAATCTTTATTATTCATAGAAAAATATTTAGTATGGAAAGTTAATTTGCTATATTTTCAGACAAACGAAAGTCTATTTTTATTACCAACAATGTTTCATGGGAAAACTTTGACAGTCATTCAAATATATTCAATGAAATTTCATTCCCAAACTTACTTTCAGAAAGTAAATTTAAATTTTAATTATAATTCAACAGCCATAAAAATAACTAACAATTTATTCAGTGGTCTAAATTATATTCCGAATTGAAACGTTTGTTGAATTTACTCGAATAATACATTCCAATGACTGTTGAATAAAATTGTTTGTTCATTTGTCGAACAAATACATGAATCAATTAAATTCGTACAAATAAATTAGTGAGTGAATAAATTAAGGAATGAATATTTGTGACAATAAAATGTAAAACGGCATTCCATAGACACATGTCCATTCCATGCCATTCTTTCAAATTTTTCGAAATAATTTTTTAACGAATTTTATGAACTGATTCGGATAGTACAAATATATAGATATAGTTGAAGTTAAACCGTAAGAAGATCACCTGAAATATCTTGTAATGAAACTATAAAAATTCTATTATACCTGAAACAGATCGATAATTCGTTAAATTGTAGCTCTTATATCTATATGTACAACAAGTCAAGAATTCAATTTTTACATAAAGAAAAGTTTGTCTTTGCAATAAACCGACTATAGCAGCCTCATTTATTATTGATAATAGTTATTTGAGCCTTTTATCGATCTCATAAATGTCGGTTTCGTGACGAAAGTTAAAAAAAATTGCCTACGAACCTTCAGAAGTCTATACTTGTGCGAGCAAGGTTTAACGAGGTTTTTCCTTTCGAAGTGTGATTTCTGTCATGGGTCACATGATTTTTCTTTCAGTTGAGTCCAACAATGCATAGGTGGTTCATCCCAGTAAATGACTTTGTGATACTAGCTGTTGTCCTTAATTTTTTGTTTAATAATTTCACTTCGAGAACCGTTCAAGTTTTGGATGGTAGAGCTTGGCAAATCTAGAAGTTTCTATGAGATGCACGACCGATAATGAGAGATGGAAATTGTTCACTAGCCAATTTTATCAGGAAGAACAAACAGGAAAGAAATTTTGACTTGAATAAATTACCATCTCAACGTCATCTCAATATTCCTGTTCCAATGCAGTGTCGCTATCCTCATCATGTAAATCAATGATCAGATTATTCATGATGATATCTATCAAGGGTTCATTCAGAATTAAATCGCCCTTAAATTTCCTTACTCGTTCACAACGAGATTTCCATTGCTCGGAGGAATACTGTTCATAAAAATCATTGCAATATTGCATGGAAGCGTCAATACTTTTTATGAATAGCAAAATTCATCTCGTTGAGATAATCGCCAGTATTACAATTTGATTTTCATTTGATGTAAGCATCAGGCATAAACCTATAAGCATCCCCGTGTGTTATAAACTGTCGTTTACTAACAGGTTTTTTTGACAGGTGATCCATAGTATGATCACTTCAATTATTTTTGTGCGTGTATGTAGCGAGAATGTAGATAATAGGTCGACATCCTTCTCATCAGAATTTCTATCCTGAGTAATCGAATTTTTCACCTTTCTCCGTCGAAATCGAAATCTCCCTGCTGTGATGTATTTTAAATGTTAGTATTTCAGATGCTTACATATATGTAATGATTCATTTATTTATAATCTGTAATGGTTCTAATATTGTTTTGTTTATGTGTATTCGTATATATACATTTTTTAACCCTATAATGATTGTTCACTGTATATCATAATTTTAATATTTTTTGAAAACTTTAACATTGTTGACTTCATAAAGTTTTAGTAGCTTTGTCAATGAGGATTTCTTGGACAATAAAGCACGACTGATTAATTGATATCTTGATATTCAATATCTCGAATGAAAATTTTATATATTTTTCCAAGAGTAGGAACCCCTTTCTCTTCTATATGGAAAGTTATCATACATTTGTGTTACATTGCCAAATCATCTTCATCGATCCAATTTTGGAATGTTTGATACATCTCTTTTTATTCGGAGTTGCAAATATTTTCTACCACCATTTTCTGCTTTCTTCATCTCTGATTTGATTTTTTGTACAGTTCGCACGCGAATTCCTGCGGCCTCAGCTACTCTTTCTTGAACTTTCCAATTAAAATACTATGTTGGTTACAATTTCACTCACTATTAGTAGTACTTCTTACCTTAGCAAGAAGAATTCTTGCTCCATCTGTTGTTGCTTCCGCTTACATAAATCGTGAAGAGCGCTATTCTATCGCTTCATTGCGTAGAAAAGCGAACGATGCCATTTGCTACTATTTATATTTACTGTCAGGTTACTGTGCGATACTTATCTTGTTTATTTGTAGCAATAAAAAGGTTTATTAGTATTATTATTATTATTATACGTCGTTCACAATGTCTCTGCTTTGTTCACTGTGGATCTTGTATTTCAAATGACTGTTCGAAAGTTTCTTCAAAGACAATATATAACTCTCAGTTTCTCATGCATTATAATTAAATTTTTCTACTTGATATACTAGCACTATGCACACTATACGAGTTCCTCGATGTTAATAACCTCTCGCCGGCTTATCTACTGCACTTCTGATATTCAGAGACACAGCTAGATCTGTCAAGCTATACCTGTACAGAAAGACGCAATATCATTTAGACTCCAAAACTCATTCGGGATCATAAACCTTGTTATTGTCTTCAAATCACCCCGAAAAAATAACGACGCCCCTGAGGATACATCAATAAGGTGTAAATGATGATACCCATCGCCAATAATCGTACATTCTGTCGGCAGGATGAGTTATTGTAAGTGATAGGTCCACCACTCATTTCACCGAAAATTTATGGGACACGGGACTCATGCGTTAAACATGGACGGTCTGTTTTTTTTATCACATAATTCGTAAATGGTTACGAGTCGATGCAGAGAAGAATCGATTGAAAGGTGTAATTTTCAAGGGCTGTGAGAACGGTTTCATGAGTTGTGATGGGAAGAAACTGAAGCATATACTTCCTTGACTTTCAATGTTTTCTGGTGTTTCATCTTATTGAAGTACAAAGTTACAAATTCATCACAAAATATTAATAGATTTTTTATCAGGATGTTTTAGGTTTCAGTGGTGAATTATATTAAATATTCAGGCAAAAATCATTTTGGTATTCTATTTCTCCAATAATATAGTATTGAGAAGAGCGAGAAACTTCTAAAGAAGAGAAATATAACTAAATAAATGAAGAAACACCTTTCACAAAGATAAATATGTATATTTGGCACATATACTTTCTCTACATTCACTTTATTTTGGTGTTCCATTATATTTAATTTGAGGTATACGATGACCAATAAACCAAGAAATATAAATGAAATATTTTTTGTCTTCTCCCTCAATGAACAAAAAAATCCATTTCATCCATTTTTTTTCATCCGAATGAAATTCCTATGGCCCGAAAACTTTCAAGCACACCACCATGTAATTAAAACTTTGTATCAATACTCTTTCATAGCTGTGTTTTGTGATTTCTCGAAGGCATTCGTTTGTGTGGATCATAAAATATTGCTGAAAAAAATCCATATCTATGGATTTGAGGGTAATATTTTGTTACGGTTCGAATCATATTCATCAGATCGTGTTGAGAAGGGGAACTTCAGAAATATGAAATCAGATAAGATGAAAATTGGAAGTGGGATACCTCAGGGATCTGTCCTCGGCCCTTTGCTCTTTTTATTGTATATTGATGGACTTGTTGATATTTCTATAATAGGTGAGTTTACAGTCTTTGCTGATGACACGTCTAGACTTTGGCATAGTAATAATGTCGATTCATCACAAATAAATATTGAAAATGACTTCGGGAAAGTGAAGCGAAGGTGTGATGACAATTCATTTTCTTTTGATATATCGAAAACAAATTTAATGTTTTCCAAGTGTCATTTGGGTAGACAGTTTGCCTCATACAAAGAAATATAAGGACAATATTGTGTTACGGTAAAGTTATGCTAAAGAAAAATACAGGTCCTCACTGGCAATATCAATCTTCTTATTACTTCAGCATCGGGCATCAGGAATTAACTGTTGGAATAATAGAAAAAAAATTTAACCATCTAATGACGGACTTTTTCGCAAGAAGTGGAACTCTTGTTGAAAAAACTTATTATACTGCAGCTCACAAAGATTCCTGATTTGAAACTGTATTCTATTCACTAGTATGAAGTCATCTAATATACTAAGGGGCGGCGTATCAAAAACTTACCGTCGTCTACTGAAAGCAATTCATATGAAGTTCTTAAAGACAAGTCTGAATAAGCCACCCCGTTATTCTAACTGTCTGAAAAAGATGTGTTACTTGATTAGAGACGGCTTTTCTACAAAAGTATTTCACTGTACCAACACAAGGAAATACATAGATTGAGCAAGCTTAAACACGATCACAATACACGCAACAAAACTAAATATAGTGTATCATACGCTCTTGTGTGTGGAGGACAGAAATCATTCAGTGTTCTGAGACCGATTGTCTACAACTCTTTACCGGATAATATAAAAATATGTAAATCATTTCCAAAAATGAAAAAAGAGCTCATACATTTTATCGCTAGTTTTGAACGGGAGAAAATGCATGCACATTTTCGATCGTGGCCTAGGAAGTACTTTTAAAACAAAATCAGATCCATTCAACTCCCATATTTGTTGTGAAAAGAAGCTCATTGTTTATTACTCTCATCTTCGATATGTGACGTGTCCGTGACTAAAATCAACGTAAAATGTAAATATTTTAGACTTTTTTTGGACATTTAACTACGTATTAGGACTATTACATTGTTTTTTATCTACTTGATTTTATTGAAATTCGCACTCACCGGAAAATATTCTCGACATACCTTCATCACGTAACATCCATATTGAATTCAATATATAATATAACGAGCAGACGGTCCTCGATTGAAGACAAAATGAGAATAATCAAGAAAAGTACTTGATAAAAATAATTGCCTGAACGCAAGCGAAACATAAGTGGAACCACCTATTGGTGTGACACCCAAGTCAACTTACCAAATTTTTATGTCAGTGTTGGTGGTTTGACCAATCAACCGACAACTGCTGTAGCAAAAATTTTGAAGGCTAACCTGGAATGCCATCGAAAAACGAATCCACATGTTTCTAGAAATGATTTGAAATTGAGAACAGTCAAGCTGTTGGAAAATAATTCCATGAAAATCAAAAGATGAATAAATAAGTACGATTCAGATCACTCCCATATTGATTTCAATTTAAGAGTTATCAGTAGACAGCTGTTTCAGCCTAATAAGCATCATCAGTACCGGGCAGGCGGTCCTCGATTGAAGGCTAAAATGCCATCGAAAAACGAAACCACATGTTTCTAGAAATGATATGAAATAACTATGTATCTATATATGATTACTTTTCACATTATTTTCTAAACAAGCCTTGTCAGTAAGAGTATATCGAGTGTAGCGTTCGAATGAATATAAATTCCATAACGAATGTTTGGAATATGAACTGAATAGAAAAAATGATTTTGCAATAATTCAATAGTTTTCCCTTGAACCCAAAAGTTCAGAAGTTCGGACAGAAATAATATAAGAAACCTGATATTTTCAACAGTTTCCATTTAATGGAAATCTAGTTCGAGAATATGTTTAGTTATGGCCAAAACATGAAACTTGTGGATTTTATTTCGGAGAATACATGACCTCAATATTCAGATGAATTATAACAGTAATAACTGCTGCCGTACAGAAAACATATACTCAAAATTAACCTTTCACACCAAAGCCCATTACTATTAGTAAAAGACCTGTATTCAGACATCATATTTTGCCAAACCCTCTGGCAATTGGCGTTTTTTCTAAATAAGTGAGTTTATTTAATAATCATTAGAGAATATATCATTGCCCGAAATGCTGAAGGCAACTCAACTTGTAAGAAACCGTCTATTTATCTTAAGTGGTATCTGAACTCAAATTTTAATGTTGTATACGACTAAACGTACGGATTAAGATAATTTAATATATTATACAAAATTATAGGTATCTCTTTTAGGAATTGGGTGGGAAAGTGAAACTGAAAAATTGAAAACGTGAAAACGAAATCCTAGACAATACTTTCTTTTGACACAGGCACACTGGCCTAGTGCCCGAAACCGCCGGAGAAGCTACATTGAAATATTCAAGCTATAAAACTGATCTTTGGAATTATAAAAGACCTTTCAATTATTTTGTTTACTGATTACATCTTGGTAACAAAAGTAAAGTGACCAGTTTCTGAAAATGATTTTGTTTTTATAACGGATTGAAGGAAGGAAATCTCAGGTACTTTCACGAATTGAAGACACCACACGGTACTACAGAGAATAGTAAAGATGCCCAAAAAGTATATTTGTGTCAAACGACTAAACAAATATTTGAATCCATGAAACCAAAAATCAGTATATATTTTGACTTGCATCAATGTCTTTTAATGTCTCAAAGTTTGATATGAATTTACACAGGATGTTTTATTTAGCTGATCCCACTAACACTATATCGTAAACGGTAAGATCCACAAGGTCGGTTGAAATGGACAAAATCTCTTTCTTGATCGTCAATACCAGTGGTTGTTTTTGAAATATTAGGCAAAAAGTAAAATTGTCGATTTTCGTTTTTCGTTTCTATCGCCTTCATTTAGAATAATATGAAGATATGTAGAAAAACTTTCAATACTGTTTAATATTAGTTATAATCTGATGTGAGTCAATTCAAAATGTAACGTTTTGTTCATCATATTTCATCATCAACTTATTTTGTAAATACGTGCCTCTTGTTTTTTTATCGATTTTTGTAGCCACTGTAATGACAAGTTCAGGTATGTATTGCAATACATGTGTTTTTCGACGTTTATCTCAGTGAAAACATCATCAGTGATTGTGTGAGCTCAAAAAGATATGAACCTTTATATATTTGTGATGCACTGTTTGGAAACTAAAATTTACTCTTGAAATGAAAGAAAACAATTCATTAGCATTTTCAGATACTAAAATAACCAAAGATGCAAACCTATTAAAACTAATTTTCTTATAGTCCTTATTAGAAAAATAAAGAAAGAAGTTTATCCTTCCAAAATACGGCGGTGAAACCCAAATATCACAAAATTCCTTTTGTAGAAAATGTATTTGTTAAACTTGCTCAGTATTGAAGAAATAAAAGTGGCTTTTTCAAATAAAAATACAGTTGGAAAGCATTTTTTCTCGAAACAAAAAACAAAAACACCACAAAAAACTGTGAAATCTGTCACAAATGATATGATGGTCAAACCGGATGGTATCTTGAAACACGAGTTTCAGAACACATGAGAGACTCTAAGAAACTGAATATAAAAAACCACACAGCTCTCGTTCAACATGAAAAAGAATATAGATACATTTTTGATTTTGATCATCCAACTATTTTAGATGTTCTACCAAATTTGTCCAAAAGACTTTTAGGCGAAATGATACATATCATCAAATGCGATATTGTTAACTCCAGAAGAGATGTCGATGGCTTTAATACTGCATATTTCGATTTGATACGTAAAATACCTGAATAATTTAGACTTTTTTCATTTTTTTTCGGCCATTAAATAAAAAACAGACACCACCTTATCAAAATGCCGTTTTGTGTTGGTGTTGTCTCGAAAATTTGTTCTTGCAAGGTTTTTTATTTTAATTTCCTGAATATGTATGTAGTATGTCTGATGGTTTTTAAAATAGTAATATTATCAACACGAAAAAACAATTTTTCGTGTTGAATTTTAATTTAATCAGGAACTCAATATTTCTTGTCAATTTAAAACGATAATAATTGTACTACTACTCAGATAGCATATTCAGAAAAATGAAATCTGTAATAAAACTCGCTTGATTAGAGAAACACTAGTCGAAAAATAATTTTGAGTTTTGGCAAAAATCTTGCCATATAATATTTTATATAGGTTCATCGCGGAATGTTTGTTTATTTCTGGACTTAGCTTCAATTGTCCTCAATTATCAATACCTCACATTCGAAATTCAAGAGTCTTGAGGAAGTGAAAGATATCAAATATTTCAGTAAACAAAAATCCTCTAGGTTGTTGAATGATTCTAGATGTCACAAAGCTGTCCTTTTGTAGAAGTTTCCCCTTATCGGTTTCCGATTTTTGTTTTTACAGTACTCTCTTTCCGTACTTTAGTACCTACACAACTAGCTATGAGCCTCTATATAGAGTTGATGGTCCTTGTCCAGCAATCTATCACACCCTTCGGCCTTGTCGTTACCTACGATGCCTGAGTATTCTGGCAATATTCCAGTTCTTTATGATATTCCCAGATCAGTCTTGATGTAACATTGCTCCAAGTGAGGTCACAAATCAATGATCATTGCTCACCCGTCTCTATACCTTCTATACTGTTATTCTATACTCATTTTCTACTCTTCGCTGTTTAGGACTTCTACCGCACAGTTTGTGTCGTTTGTGTATTTCAGTGTCGTGTGATCCGATAACATTTCTGATGTTCGTTCCTCCACATAATCCGAAATTTCTGTTTTGCCCCATCCCATGTAACTCGGTAAGTTTTCTAGCCTGAATTGGACCATGTTTGTTTTTCGCATTATTACTAGATGTAAAGAAGAGATATTCAAAAGTGTTTTCAATGCAGCTGTAGGAGTGACTTTCATTGCTTTCGTTATTTCCAAATATGGGAGGTAATTATAATTTTCTGTCAATCCCGTAAATGTCGTTTTCGAAATCAATTCCACTTGTTGAGATTGATCGACTTGAATGTTTGACCAAACCTAGTACCACTCGATCCCATAGATGATGTCTTTGTTAATAGAAATATCATCACCTTTACTTTTACGCTTGTTCTTTTTAGGAAAGTACAATGTTACAGCATATCACCACAGATGATACCTTGTGTGTGGAAACAGCGCTGTCTGTCTGACCAGTCATCTTTCGGAGGAATTAGTCCAGTCATCAGTCGAAGATGATTGTGGATACTAACATTCGAAACGTCGTGAAGTAACTTGGCTTGGAATCTTTCAACTGTTTTTGTTCAATTGTTCTATTTTTACTTGTATCTTCTTTCTCTATTATTTTATTTTTGGTTTCTTCGCTTGATATAATTTTTATTTTTAGCTATTCATTTTTAATTCTTTTTTAGGTTTTTTCAGGGATTTCAAATCATTTTATATAATATCAGACAATGGAAATGTTTATATGAAAATTGCTGTTTCTAAAGAGTTTTATCTTTCAGTTTGAGTCTGAAAGTTACTTCTTTGCATGCTCTACACAACTTCGTGAGGAGTAAATTTTTTTCAAATTGATTGCTTCCCACATTTTTCTTGTATCAAGATGGAGAAGTAGAAGGCCAAAACCTTTCTTTTTTAAAAATTAATCCCTCCTAAAAACAAACCCTATGACTTTAAAATATTATTGTTATTACATACCATTTTCGTAATGAAATTGCGCGATTTTATCAGTTCAGATGTTGGTAGATCGAGAACGAAAATGGATACAGGTGTCTATAAATAGTGTTGAAAAATATCTACTCAGTCGGGAACCTTTTAATTAACTATTGCGTCTAAGAAACTACATGTAATTTTCTATTCGAAAGATATCTTTCATCTGATCTCATCACTGAATTAAAATTTTCAACAGGAATGTTCATACGTGATGCTTTCAAAAACGATCAAGTATATCGAGTTGATTACGATCAACGACCTTGGAAGGGTAATTTTATTTTATTTTTCTGGTTTCTTCTCTGTTTAGTATTCTTGGAAGAAATGATTTATCATTTTTAACCAACCTGTGAGAACTAGTAGTGGAAACTTTCGTTTTTTATTACACTTTTTGGTATTTTATATACAGGGTGTTTATTAAAAATGCGGCAAAACATTCAGGGACTGTTCCTTGGACAATTCTAAGGATATTTTGTTTCCTGATGTTTTTCGATAGGGCGTTTTGTTTCGAAGATATGGGGCGAAAAAGAATTTCAACAATAACAATTTTGGTACGTAGCCGAAATGAAAGAATAGCGTACTACACTGGACATAGTCGGGTTGGCTGTCCTTGTTCATCTTTCACTGCCTGAATCACTGTGCATGCTGTTTTTGGCGAGTGCATTGGCTTGGGATGTGGGGCTTGAGCAAACCGTCCATCGGGTGCCTGCTTCCACGTAGCCCCGCTGAATACAGAAATTACAGAATCACTTGTGGTTCTGTTATTCCCTAAATACATGACATCCCAACAATTGCTCAATCCTGATGTGTGTGTATCCGTGCCGAGAGGATGAATGACACTGAGCCTATCAGCTGTACGTACGGAACTTCTGGATACCGGGCGCCCTCTCGTCGTAGCATCGCCTTGTCCGGTTAATGTGGGGCTTTGTCGTGATTGACCTTCTTTTCCTAGCTATCCGTGGGACTTTTATGGACAGAGTTAACTTAAAAGTTATTTCTGACCCTGAGTCTAGAGAGGAGATGGATGTCTCCAACTCCTGATCCAATAACTGAACCTTAAAAAAAGGTTTGGTGGTGCAGCGAGAAAACGACTGGGTCGTCTCCTCAAGAGCAGGGTACCTTATGAAACCACCTTGCACCAAATTCTTAAGCGGCGTACGCAGAATCTGTCTCAGGTGGAGAAACAAACCCCCATGAGCAGGTTAGCAAACGTTTGCGATCAATTGATGATTTACTAAAACTAGAGACAAAAAAGACCTGCACTCCTAACGACAAGGCATCGTCAGGTGTAGCTGACGTGCAAAAAGCCTCACATGAAAAGGTTTTCGCGGGTATCAAGGTGATAATCTTGCACATTGACTCTCCGACTACCTCATCAACGATGAAACAGCAGAGCATATACGTTGTGCCTGCGCCACTGGGGTTTTCAGGGTTTGGCAGAGCCGTACTCTTACCATCTGACCTGAGAGACCATTCATCATACAAATCCATCAGCTTCGTTAAGAAGATGAGTTTGTTTGGTCGAGTATGAATAGGTGTGAACCACAATAATTTGCAGGTAGCGGTGGAGGGTCGAATGGACCCACTCACTTTGAACCTAACCTAAAATAACACTGGACCTTCCAAGTAATGAAAAATCTAACCTAACGGTTGATACCTATCAACAACATTCCGATTACTACAAACGGCCAGGAAGACTTACCGGCGAGGTAGATAGATATTTATTCTCAAATAAACATAGACAATATTTATACATTTGGTAAATGTTTGAATGAATATACAACAAAAATATTTATGTAATTACATCAATGTTGTAGATGTTTTTTAACTAAACAACATATATAGACAAAGCATTAAGCTTGACTTCAGATATAGTTATTTTCTTTTTCTATTTTCCCTAGTCTACTCTTACTGTTTCATTTTGTTTAACAATTTTGAAATATTGAAATGGTATTAGAAACCAAATAATTTGCTAATGATTTTTTAAAAGATTTATATCTTACTTTTCTTTTCAGATTCTGCGGGATATTATTATATACTTTCTGACCCACGTATAAGAAGTTACGTTGACCTATAATTTTTTGAATTTTGGGTAGTTCAATATTTTCATATGTTTTGAATCGCGTCTGGTAGGTTTGCATAATTCCATTTTGCATAAGGTTATGTTTGACATTTTGTGTAAGCGCGGTTTTATAAAAGATGTTTCTTATATTGAGGTATCGAAATTGTTTGAATAAATTTTCGGAAGGAAAGCGAATATTTTTTTCGTAAATTATTTTTATTATTCATTTTTGTGCTATCACAAGAGGTTTCAAGATGTTTTCATATGCTCCC
>WOGP01000138.1:0-31050 GCA_015342065.1 Leptinotarsa undecemlineata
ATTTTGTTATTACTTGTTACAAAATTATTATATGGCCCGCGACAACATCAAAGGTTTTAGTTTTGGCCCTTGAGGCATTGCAAGTTGGACACCCCTGAACTAGACTAACAGTATATTACTATAATTATATCAGATGCAATGTCAAATTTTGAAATATATATTACGTAGATAATTATTCAACAGATTTCAAATAGCAAAATAGTCCCTATTGATTATGATTTCATTATATGAAATGCCAATATGCCAATTTTCAAATTGCTAAGGCAATAATGTGGACAAAATCAGATCAGATCAGAATATATGAGTTGATTGGTGGATGAAAAACGCTTCAATTTCATTCAGGAAATAGCGTCTGCAACATTCAGCGGAAACGCTATGGTTGGAAGACGAAAATGAAAATAGACGATGACAAAATTTTGCGCCCAAGGTTCACAGTTTTAGAATTAGTGGATTACGAAATTATTATTGGCAGGAACCAACTGATTGCATTGTTGACATGTTTTTCGATTACGGAAAAAATTAAAATATGTTTTTCATCCAACGAATATACTCACGGAACACAATGATACAGAAGATTTTACTATTTTCTAATTTATGAGTACTCTATATGTTGTTATTATAAATATCAATTCACATAGAGAATGTATATAAAATATAAATAATGAAATGTGTTGACACTGAAACGCGCGTTGAGAAGAATATTGAAATTCTGGTTATTGGAAAAAGTGATTGTTTGGAATAATTCTACGTCAGAAGTTACAGTTTTACTCTTTACCATGTATGTTGGTTTCATTAAATCTCTATAGTATATCTATAAGCTTCCTTTTTCCCATAAGCTAATTCGATTTTTGGTAATTTTTATTTATATTTTGTGTTTTCTCATGACGAGAATATTTTCTGCCTCCATGTGCCAAAATTGAGTATGCAAAATAGGGAATACCTTGTCTGTACCTGAGATCCCGTTTAAGTGAACTCAATAATCCATATTTTTTTACTTGAATTGTACAATTCTGACCAGTTATCTTCGCTGTTTGTCAAAAAGCATCAGTTAACGTGAGAACGGTCGAATAACTTCTTTGATCAATTACCCAAACACCAAACTAATATTTTTGCACTCGACGCGCGTTTCGCCAACAAAGTTAGCATCCTCAGGAGAAGAAAATTGATCAATTTTCACACCAAAGGTTCCAATCCCATAGTTAGAGAGAACGGTCATCAATCGAACAAGTTCAATCGTAAGAGGTTAATGGCATCACATAAAAAAAGTTTGAATTAGGGTATCGAATACCTTTAGCATTATACTTGTGTGACCCTTTTTTGGTTAGTGTTTGTTCCATGCTATAGAAATTTGTCAATTGTCAGTTTCATTGACGTAACAGTAAATATGTATATGTATGGTTAGTTTAATAAGTTGATTTGTTTTGAATAGAATGTAGTAATATTCTCCTTCCAGAAACGAAGGAAAAATATTAGAATAAAATGCCTCCAACGATCCAGCAAAGTGGCCAAAGTACCACCAATGGTGTAGAGAAAAGACCTGTAAAACCCGTGGAAAAAAGGTAAGTAAGGGGTTTCATTTCAATATGTCTATTCCAACACAATATTGTTTTCAGGTCAGATTTAATATGTAAAGTTAAATATTGCAATACGTTACCAGATATTCCGTTCGATTTGAAGTTCATATCCTACCCTTTTGAATCGATAAGGTAAGTGACATTGTAATTTGTATTATAATATCATGTGTATGGAGTTTGTGATATACTTTTTGAAATGTGGAAAATTAATGATAATATTGTGCTAATGTTTCGAAAAATAAAATATTTCTTTGCTTATTTTTTTTATACAGGAAATTTCGGTAACTTGGCGCAAAGTTAGGATTACAACTTTATTGAGTTTTTCAGTACTTTGATCCATTCGTTCGCTTTAATTCGTTGCAGATATAAATATTTTATTTAAAAAGATAACTTGACGTCAAATTAGCGATACAATTATATCATCTGTTGGAAACTCCGAAGAGACTGTAGACTCCCACTAATCAATTACTTATCAGCCTTGAAAGAAAATAAGTGTGTTCCGTTGTTTGTGGGTTTGAACTGATTCATTAATTGATATTTTTTTCAAAATTCTGCTACGAATTCAAAAATTCTAATTAGCTTCATCACTTGATATACATCTATTTATCTGAAGTGAAGAATTGTAAAAAAAAATTTTTCAGATTCATACAGTACAATCCCACTTCTTTAGAACGCAATTATCGGTATGAAGTGCTAACGGAACATGATTTAGGAGTAAGCATCGATCTAATCAATAAAGATATATATGCAATTGAGCCAGGTGCCTATTTAGATCCAGCCGATGAGAAGCTGTTAGAAGAAGACATTTTGACGCCTCAGGACTCTAAAAGATCTCGACACCATGCTAAATCAGTATCATGGCTCCGCCGTACAGAATATATTTCAACAGAACAAACCCGCTTTCAGCCCCAGACCATGGACAAGGTTGAAGCTAAAGTTGGTTACAGCATCAAGAAGTCTCTTAACAATGAGACATTGTATATGGATCGTGATTCACAAATCAAAGCCATTGAAAAAACGTTTGAAGATTCTAAAATACCCATCGAGAAACATTATAGTAAGCCGAATGTGGTACCTGTTGATATTCTTCCCGTGTATCCTGACTTTAATCTTTGGAAGTATCCTTGTGCTCAAGTGATCTTTGATTCAGATCCAGCCCCAGTAGGAAAGCAGGTGCCTGCCCAAATTGAAGAAATGTCACAGGCTATGATTCGGTAAGAAATTCAGATAGCCATAATGCTTTAAAAAACAAATTTCAGTCGATTATATTATTTGAATAGTAAAATTGATGAAAAGAGTATATAGATATAGAACCGGCAAATTGACAGATTCATATTAAACACCCTTGTAGAGAGAGTTTCCCAATCCCTTGACAACAATGAGATGGATCTATCCTAATCTATAGGATCATCTCTGATTCAGTTCGAAAATTATTTTGATTCCTTTGAAAAAGCCCCCTGAATTCTTTGCTAGAAGAGTTTATCTCTATTATGTTTATTAAAAAAATTATCTGCAAAGAGATCACGTGCTTTTTCTGCAGAAGTCTCCATTTGTAAAACATTTGAAATTCAGATTGTAATGCATATAAATGCATTGAAAGAACGATTGTTACTTTTCATACAACGTTAGTCTAAACAATGGGGAGCATCATTACAATTGATGTCTTCTACAATCAAATATGAACTCAAAAAGTTCATAGAATACAACTGCCAATTAAGTGATCAGCAATCAAGAAAATGTATTCCATATATTTTATTTACTTTATATTATTATAATAATTGATTTAACTGCACAGAATGCATAAACAATCTTGTGGTGTTGAAATGAAGTGTAATAAAAAGCACACAACACATTTTGATGAAAAAACTATAAAAAATGTATCAGACTTTTTTTTTGTTTTTTAGAGGTGTCATGGATGAGAGTGGTGAACAGTTTGTTGCCTACTTTCTTCCTACGGAGGAAACCTTGCAGAAGCGAAGGGAAGATTTTGCAAATGAAATACCCTATCAAGATGATGAGGAGTATGAATATAAAATGGCTAGAGAATACAATTGGAATGTCAAGAGTAAAGCTAGCAAAGGATATGAAGAGAATTATTTCTTTGTTGTTAGACAAGACGGTATTTATTATAATGAATTGGAAACTAGGGTAAGACTGAGTAAGAGGAGACAGAAGATTGGTCAGGCACCCAGCAATACGAGGCTCATTGTTAAGCACAGACCAATGGATGCCAATGAGTTTAGGATGCAACGCTATAGAGAGAAACAACTTGAACCGCCGGGTAAGACTTAACAAGATAATTTTTTGTGTTAACCTTACATATTTTTCCAATTTCGATCCTACCTATAATCAATTAAAATCTCTCATCAGGTGAAGAAGACGAAGAAATGGAGGTAGAGGAAACCCAGGAGGAGACTCAGGAGGAGACTCGGGAAGGGCAAGGCAATGACAGTCAAGCAGAATCTGATCAGGAAAACCGAGAAAAAGCAGGAAGCGGAAAGGAAGAAGGTTCACGAGCCTCTTCAAGATCTTCCAGAAAATCAAAATCCCATTCAAGATCCCGATCCAATTCATCAGCAAAGTCACGTTCAAGATCTAGATCGAAATCAGCTTCTAAATCGAGGTCCCAATCTAGATCAAGGTCCAGGTCAAAATCTAAGTCAAGGTCACGTTCTGTATCTAGGTCTCGATCAAGATCAAAGTCTGGCTCAAAATCTCCGTCGAGGTCTAGATCCAGATCTAGATCTCGCTCAAAATCTCCTTCTAGATCTAGATCTTCTAAAGCATCGTCAAGATCTAGATCAAAGTCTAGGAGTAGATCTGGTTCTCGTTCGAGATCTAATTCCAAATCTCCTTCGAGATCTAGATCGGGTTCTAGATCTGGATCTGACAGTGAGTGAAGTTGAAAACATCAAGAGCTGTTACAGGTGTATGATGAAATTTGGATTAATTTTGAGGCTCCCTGTGAAATGCGATCACAATTTGATGGTCAATATCAAATTGAAGGATCCGAGTAATTATTGAGGATTTTATTATAAAATTAAACTCGGCTATTATTTTTAGATTTGATGATGTTATTAAATATTATTATTATTATGGAAAGCATTCAGTTTATTGAGCCTTAGTTTCACTTTATTTTTAAAATTATTAGTGTTTTTAACATTAGATTTGTATTCAAATTGTGAAGAGTTTCATTTCATTATATAGATGACAATATATTTTTTTTAATAAGTTCTCTAAACTTTTGGGAACGTTTTTGGCTTTCTACTACTACATCTTGATATAGAAAAATGTGGGAAGTAACTGTATACATAGATGTGTAGATCATACAGTGAATTAACTTTCAGACACAAATGTCATAGAATAAGTTTGATCTGCTTATGTCATTGATGACATCGCCTCTTATTATTGTTAATATGGTGAACAAAATTTTCTAGTAGATCAGTCTAAATTCCACCTCATGGAAAAGGCATTCAGGATGATGGCTATCCGATTATATTCTAATTTCTCTTATACATACACAAGCTAAAATATAAAAATTATGGAAAATCAGAAAAGTGGAATTTTTTGAAAAGCACATCTTTGTGAGCAATCAATTTGGCTTTCAAAGAAATACAAAAGTGGTATTTTACTAATGCTGAAAGTTTGAACTAATTTCAAAAATATCCAAAGATTTTTCATCCGATACATCGTTCATGATACTTCTAGTTGGAATCTATCACAAAATTTGGACACCAGGGACAGGAAATCATGAACGAACTGCATCAGAAATGTTGGATCTTGAGAATGTAAACCATATAAAGAAGGCCAAATGAATTTAATTTTTTCCCATTATATCAAATTGTAGTCAAAATTTATGAATAGAAAAACATAATTTGATGGTGGTTTATGACGAGCAGTAAATTTTGTAATGATGAAAATAATAAATACTCATAAATAGATCCTTGCTCATTCATTAATTTGATAGGGATGCCAATATACTTTCAAAATGAAACATTTCTGTGATTTTATGTGTAAAGCAGGATATCAATAATTTAAAAATTACCCTAGACATTAAATGGCAAAAAGAAATAAAACAAAATAATATAACATTACAATATATACATTTCTAGTTTATTTTAATTTATAGTTTCACGTGAATGCAACATATACAAATTCTAGTAGTCTAGATATCTTGTGATCCAAAATAGTTCATTTGTAATTTTGCCTCGCCAATTCTGGATTGAACTGAGAGTTATATCTTGACTTATGAGAATGAATTCCGCTACTTCTATCTTGTTCCTTTGTCTTATCACCCCCTTTAAGTTTCAACAAGAGCATTTCGGTTTTAATCTTCTCTTCAGCTTCCCGTTTTAACCGTTTCGCTCTTAATAACTCCAAAGTCTTTATTTTTTCATCACTTGTATGGCTTTCCAGACTTTCACTTTGTTGTTTTCTTTTTCTTCCTTTAGGCCTCTGTTCCTTTGTCCTAGTGGAACTTTCATACTTTGTATAACTTTCACAGAGGAGTCTAGACTGCTGCAAGTCACTATCTGAATTTGATTTGGAATTCTTCCCTAGAGCAGTACATCTATGCATGATTTGTAACGGATCTTCTCTGATTTTACTCTTCAAATTGGTCTCGCCTTTCACATCTGACCTATCTGGTGCCATATCGTACCAACTTTTTTTACCCAATGCTTCATTTGTGTCCTGTCCCAAGTAGGTCAAGTAACCAATTTGCTTCTCGTACTTCTCTCGTTCTTCTTTCTTTTCTTTATCATGTTCAGTATTCGTTTGTTTTGTTTCTTCTGTACCTCTCTGTAAGTCCTCGAAGAGGTTAACATGTTGATTCACAACAGATTCCTGTTCTTTTTCTGGTTCATGTGCATCAATTTGGGAGAATTTGCGGCTTCTCTCTAGAAGTAATGCTCTCCTTGCCTCTTTTTCAGCAAGTTTTATTCTATCTTGCCTTATTTTCTCCTGTTCAGCAGCAGCAGCTTCGTCTCTTCGAACTCGGGCAATATTTTCTCGGGTACGGACGTGCCATCGTTTCTTTGGTAAAATATTCATTTTGCATATGATATGAACAAAATAGAAATTTAATTAAATATATTCAACCACAGACCTATTTACAATCAGTATTCTGTGTATTGAACTCATGAGATTTACTTGACATTTGCCTAATTTGACAAAACAATAATCTTCTTCTTCTCTTTTTTTTTGGTCTTTGCTTCCTTTCGGCGCAGTAGACCAGTCTCCTCTTATAGCATAACAGATATTATGCAACAGTCGCTTCGCCGGGGACGTAGTGTGTCTTGCTTAACGCAAACTACGTCTGTATGTTGTTGATAGACACTAAGTCCACGTGAATTGAAATTTTCTTGCGTAATTGAAACTTTAGGCTTGAGTATCTGCGTTCTATCTTCACTTACTGGAAGGTACTCACCAGACAAAGAATACATACAAAGGTTATGTATGACATTAGGATTGAAACTATAATAAGGATAAGGAGTGGATGTGGGTGTATTCTCCCTCTCCCCGCTATTATAACTCAATATGGTTATACTCCATGAATTTGCATATAGTTTTTATTATGCTAATATTTGAACTTTCCAGGACTGTAGACATGTTCAGAGGAGCTGTTATTCCTTTCTGTATGAATTGATTAAATATATTAGTTTCTGGACTAGTAGTAATCGGACATTCAAGAAAAATATGGTTCAGGGTTTCTGGTTCGCCGCATTCACAATTCTGTGTATCGCTTACCCCTACACGAAATAGGTGTGTTTTAATCATACAGCGACCTGTTTTCATGCGTATAAGACTTGTTATATATCTTCTATCCATTGAGGAAACTTTCCAGTACCATGGTGTTACTGGGAATTCCGAGTGGATCCTAAAATATGCTTTACCTTTTACTTGTATATTGACAAAACAATAATATTTCTCATGTATATATTCCTTGCTTCCTATTTGGGTGCATTTGGCAAGGCTCTCCTGTTATAGATAGTAAACAGAAGCTTTGTACGGAGGCGTATCGATGGTCTTGCTAAAGGCAAGGCAATGCTGCTACCTCAAACTTTTTCAATCCCCATTAAAAAAAAACACTTTATTTTTTACTGGTCGCCTCCTTTCCAGGAAGCCTTTGGATAAAAATAACACAAATATACATGTTCATATATTTCATGGAACTGACGATCTCGACGATAGTTATCCTGCTTACTGGCATAGGGGGCCATCTTTCACTTTAATATTCATTCAAACATAACTGTATTTTATATTACACCTTTTGGACTTCACGACATCCACGTGCCATATTTGAGGGCGGTCGTGAAGTCGAGTAAAGTTAGGTTGTAATATAAAAGAAAATGTTTTAAGTCATGAAAATTGAAACTTTTTAACGTTACTGTAGTTTTGTACTATGAGGAGATTTTCAAACGAATCAAATTTATTGTATTCGTTTGAAAATGTCCTTGTAGAACCAAACTATAGTAACGTTAGTTACAAATACAAGTGGTATAAAAACATTATATCGAATAATTCTTTTTTCATGATGATCTCCTACGACGTATATAGTAACGGCTACATTCATCAAGTCAACGTTTGAAGTATAAAATTTAAGTCGGAATTTTCAGAATACATTATAGAAAGCAAAAGTTAGGTTTTTTCTTCAATAACCAGTGAGTCAAATTCCAAGTTTCGCATTTTGAAGTATTCCAATATTTGACATATGTGACGTTATTGACGAAATTTCACTACGAGGAAATTGAATTTTTTCAACTAATTGAAACAATTTCACTTCAAAAAGATCTACATGGTTTTAAAATTATTCAGTAACTGACAGACGTGACGTCATGCATGTGTTCCATAATTAACCAGAAATGTAGCTTGTGGTTCTATCCTACTGAGAAACCGGTTAAATGTAAAATACGGTGTCCTGAAAACACCAAACATCAAAATACTTACCAATGATTTTGTTGTGATGAGAGTGGAAATTGGCAGATAATGGGATTGAATTATGAATATTTGAACGGGTAATTGTTATACGGTACGGTTACTTTTATGTTGTTCTGAGAAAAAACAACTCTTTTGTTTTAATTGAAGAATTAAACTTATATGTTATACATCTGAATGTTTCAATAGTAGTTGAAATTTAGTTTGATATTTTTAAAGTCACTGATATTGTGTTTCTATTGACAAACCGGTAAGATATAACACGGTTTCCTGAAACTGGTGAAAAGTTGAGATTAACAATTGTCAAAAGGTACCCTCAACCATTTTTTTTTTGTTTTGGGAAAAATAAAAAATTTTTGGAACCAAATACATTAGCATTCAGAAAGTAAAATATCATATTATATTTCACATATCTATACGAGTTGATGTTTATAGCAATTCAACATTACCACTTTCTAAAAAAAGTATTAAAATTTTATTGGCGTAAGCCACTTGCTCTATCAGCTCTCCAGTAGCAAATACGAATAACATAAGAAAAACAATAAATTCGTTCATAATTATGACTTTTTGTCACGGAATGGGTTTAATCAGTATTTGTTACTGAAGAGCCGATAAGGCAAGTGTCTTACAGCTAAACATCAACTGTCTGGCGTGGAGGATGACAGTATTCCATTTAAGTGAAATTTTAATTATTTCATTAAATACATTGTGTAGGAATCCTGTGAATAATATCTGATTCGATTTTATACCAATGTTTGGAATACAAACGAAATAGAGAAAATTGTTTTTTGTATAATTCAGCATTCATATGAAAGTATTTGTTTCTAAAGAATTTTTCTTCCATGTAATTCAGTGTTTATATGAAAATACTATTTCGGGAGGGCTTTTTCTTCCAGTATGTGGCAGAAAGTTACTTCTCTTCATGATTCACACATCTTTGTATAGAGTTAGGTTTTGAAATTGATTGCTTCCTTCCTTTCTTTGGAAGATTCCCACTTTTTTTTGTATCAAGATGGAGAAGTAGAAAGCCAAAAACTTTCCCAAAAATTAATCTCTTCTAAAAATATACCCTTTCAATTTAAAACTCTCAATGTTTTTCACCACTTATTTTTATAACTGACGTTGTGTTTTTTGTAAGATTATTCTATTCGTTTGAAGATGACGAAGAATAGGACGAAACTGCAGTAACGTCGTTAGATACGAATACTAATTTCTCATTTTTCATGATGATCTATCACATAGTAACGGCCATAAATTGTTATAGAGAGAATTAAATTAGTGTGTACAAAACACACCTATTGACAAACGAATACGGTTGAAATTCTGTAGTCAAAATTTCATGAATTATAATTATAATTAGCACAGAATATTCTTTGGTATCACAAATCACCGTATTTACCGTTTACCATTTACCAGTAATCAGTGATTTGTTTGAAAGCGGCTTTAGCTCCATAACCAAAGTAAATTATTTGTGTTTTGCGAATGTTGGTCATGAAGTTTCAAATTATAAACCTATTTAAAACTCTTCTTTGATTCAATTCTTCAATAACTTGGAGTCCAATTGAAAATCTGAAATAATTTTCAACAGCTGAGAGGTTCTATTATACCTACTTTATGAGAAAGAAGGATCAGTAAGACATTCCTGAACAAGGAACTGATGGAAAAAAAAATTATTTCAAATCGAGGAAGGTAGAAATGGATGAAATAATAGATCTCACAGATGTCACTCAAATTTGTAGAATCTGTTTAAAACAGAATGATGATCTTTCACCGTTGGATACTGTAATGAAGTTTGAGGAAAAAGGGTACCCATCAATTAACGTACTGCAGGCACTGGTATCGTTAACATCTATTCCAGTAAGTAAAACATATAAGTAAAGTTCTTGTTAATAGGTTTTGGTGTTGAGTTGGGGTAGATTCATGCATCAGTCTTGGGTAGTATGTCACAACTAAGAAATTTTAAGCAGATAATCATTAATTTTCAGTAGCGACATTCATGAGGAAGAATAGATATTATCTCAAACATACTTAACCTGGATTTATAGATTAGGTAATGAAATCGTAAGCCATTCCTTAAAAACATAGAGTGTCAGTGTAATGTGCATTCTTTTATAAATGTCACATTGTAAACCCAACAACGAAGTTTCAACTCAAGAGATGGGTAAAATTAAAAAAATCACAGAAGTTTTCTAGTTTTGTGCATGCAGAATGCAAGCTTGCAATCTTTATTGTGTGTGATTTATGAAATGATCATATGTTCATTTGCGTCAATGCTTGCATTAGCATATATGTCCATTGTGATGCTTGCATTACTGTATGTCCATTGTGCAACTTATTCTATAAATCCAGCTTCATTTATTTCATTTATTAATAAAAATTCACATGTGCACCGAAAAAATAAACAAATTGAATTGACTTGAATAGACCTTGATTCAATCCTTGGTATATGAATAGTTATTTGATCAATTCTTCTGCAGCTCTATTATATAAGTAGGTTCTTTTCATTCTGTGTCAAATCCACTCCACTATCTTTTCTATCTAGCTTTGTAATTGCTACTTTTGGTTTTTGTTGAAATTTTGTTTTGTGTAAAAGTGGTTTATACTTTTACCTTGCCTATCAAATGGGTTTTTCTACATCTACAAAAGATATGATCATTTTATTTTCTGGTTCTCACTGGGGATTTCGTACTATTTCTTATAGTAGTTCTCTGTTCCTTTTTGCAAATGTTGTTTCTTTTGTCTTCCCTATGTGTATTTTCATCATTTGCTAGAAATTATGTATAAACATAACATAATTCAGTGTATTGGTATATCCACTAAAGAATAAGTCTATATTCATTGTTTCAATAGTTCAATTTCTGAAATTTTATTTGTAATGTGTTTGGTGTTAGATTTTTTTTTCTTTGGCTATTAACAAACTTCATAGAATCATTTTCGATTTTTATGCTCATGTTAATTCGTCTCATCTCAAAATTCAGTTGAGTTATTTTGCTTTTTGGTAGTAATTAGTTTACTGAGTATCTTTATTCTGAGAGGTATATCAGGAAAAATTCATGTACGAAGAATTTAGAAAATATGCAAACTGCAGACAAGCATTGACAAGTATTTCTGGCTCATTAGTTGTCATCACTACTGTTCAGCCAAGTGCAAGGTTGAGCTACACTACAGAAACATCACAAATGCAAGAAGTCATCAACAGAAGCCAGCCGTATTTTGTGGTTTCAATCAGGTCACCTCAAGTTAGAGAAATCACTAAAGTTAACATGAGGCAGCTTTAGCCACCTGCATGACATTCGGATCCAGTATATGATAATTTAGCGAGTGAATTTGGTCATATCAAATCTATCTGGCTCAGAAACATGTGTTTTCAGTTTGCATATTTTCTGATTTCCTATCCTATGCCATTTTTTATTTTTTGAGTGCATGCTACCGACAGCTTGCATGAGAATATTAGTTTTTGAGTTTTTTGCTGTTTTTGATATTGTTTTATTTTCAATCATTCCTTTACTACCAATGACTGGTGGTCGCTCCCTCGTTAAAAATGTATCAAATTATTATTGAAATTAATGTAATTTCAGGTTGAAGTTGGTTCAAATCTTCCATCGAATATATGTTGGAAGTGTTTAGAATTGACGAAATCTGCATTCCTGTTCAAGTCCAAATATGAAAAGTCAGTATCCATTCTGAAAATTGTCACTTCAAATGTATTTAAAATCAGTAAGGTTGCCTCTGACTACCAGCAGAAAGTTTGCAATATTCAGAAGTCCTCTTCTGCACGACAAAAAAATCGGGTACTTCAAGAAAATTCACAACAACAAGCTAGTGAACAGAATGACGAAAATGTATTGTCACCATCTTGTGAACCAGCTAACGAATCGAATGAAGAATATGAGCAAGAACAAAATGAATCGTTGAAGACTGAATGCAACGACACAATCGAGGAGAAACCTAAGCTACATCCATGTCCAATATGTGTAGTGGAATTACCGGCATTAGAACTTCGAGAGCATATTCACAGTCATCGATCGCTCAAAAGCTATTTAAGCGTGCCAAAAGTCTCCCCGAATGCAAGATTTTTTACAAATCCTAAGTCGAGTAGGTTTGTCCAACAGAAAAACAGGTTGCACACTTGCCCAAAGTGTGACGAAAATATATCGGCGTCAGAATTTCAGCAGCATATACAAAGTCGGCATCGTTTCGAAAATAAGTTTTCCTGCGACAAGTGTGACCGAACCTTTGACAGAGTCAACTATTTGAATATCCACCGACTCACACACATGAAAGAATATCCGTTCCAATGTAAAGAGTGCAACAGGGGTTTCGTTGTGAAAAAAAATTACGAGTGCCATCTGCTGAAGCACAGAGACATTTTACTCCACTCTTGTGAATTTTGTTCTAAAAGGTTTTCAAATCCTGAACATTTACATCGTCATCGGACTGTACATACGGAAAATATGACTTACGGGACTAAATACAAAAGTAAGCGATGTCGAAAATGTTTGCTCATTTTCGATAAAGATAATGTTCGTGGTAATCACGACTGCAATGCTAATATGGTCACCTGCAGGTTCTGCAGTAAAGTTTTCAAGAATATCAGCTCGATGTACAGTCATCTCCAAGCTGTGCACAGAAAAAAGAAGGGTTTGTGCTCGATTTGCGGTGTCAAGTCCAAAAACATTGCTATTCATATGCGTCTCCATACAAAAAGCCAAAAACAGAAATCGCAGTATATGAGAGGGCTATGCTCTATTTGCGGAATTTATGTCGCCAATATTTATAATCACATGGCAAGGCATAACAACTCCAGGATTCATAAATGTACTCAGTGTTCCAGAGCTTTTTGTACTCGACAGGGTCTTATCAAGCATCAGAAGACTCATACGGGGGCAAAGCCTTATAGTAAGTTGAAAAGTATTGGTTTCATTTGTACAAAAATACAATACCCTCATAGCGTAAAGAACGTGCCAAATTGGATAAATAAATATTAATATAATAGGTCTGTTGAAAAAATAAGGTAATGTTCAAATTTTGCGGGCTATGTACGTTCGATTTAGAATTTTTTAATTTTTTTATACTGGTACACTCGTCTTAAACATATGTTCACATTTTCAGCTGTTTATCATTTTCATTTTGATGGTGAGAGGCATAAAAGTTAGAAGTGTTTTACGTGTTTGGCGATTTTCTGCTATCGAAAAAAAAATTGACCAAATAATTTGCTTCAAATTTTGTGTAAAAAATTAAATTCAGTGCTTAAAAATAATTGAAATGTTGACAGTGGCATACGGTGATTGTACTCTGAGTCAGAAATTTTTTTACAGCAGGTAACAGTTACAGTTTCTATTGTCTAAAAAGGTGTTGATAGAATTAAAATCTGTGGAATAAAAATAAGATAAAAATGAGTTAATAATAAATGAAATAATAAAAATTCGATTCCTAACCAAGAGAAGAATTCGGCTAAAACTAACAACCCCGAAATATTTGGAATAGTTAGATGAGAATCAAACTAACATAAAAAAATTAGAAAAAATTAAAATGAGTTTTTTAAATAAATTAGTAACGTCTATAAAATTCAAAATTATAAGAACACTAATTTGTAAAGAAAATGTATTGTAACCTGAAATGAAGAAAATTAATAAATAGGTTGATCAATAAATGAAATATCAATAATATGCAAGTAATAAAAATAAATGAAACTAGAAATAAATAATGAAGGTAATAGATACAAAATTATTGAAATATCAAAGATACTAAAAATAACAATATCAAAAATAATTAAATTCAAAACTATAGGAACAATAATTTGTAAAGAACAGTTAAGGCGATCTGAAACTAAGTGAAATGTCAATAATTATATGCAAATAATAACAATATCCATATCAGATTCTGTTCTCTTTATATCACTATATTTTATCAATTACTTATCATATCAATTATATCCTTGCTATAGATAATGAATAAAGAAGATGAATTATTATTAAATCCATTATAAGGATGATAATAAACAGACTGATCAATAGAAGTATTGCCTTGTAACTTAAAAATTCATATTATCTTCAGTTAAAATTGACATAGTGTGTTTTTCAGTGTGCAGCGTATGCGGAAAGTCTTTCAATAACAGTTACAACCTACAAGTTCATGAGAGAATCCACGAGGGAAATAAGTGCCATGTTTGCACTGTTTGTAACAAAGGCTTCTTGGAGAAATCTTATTTGAAGAAACATATGTTGGTGCATGCAGAGCTTGATAAGAAAAAGAAAAATAAGCCAGATCCCATAGATTTACTCATGAAGATGGGTATCAAAGATGAAATGGCATCTAAACTAGAGTTTTATGAAATGTGAAAATATATGTATGTGTTCAATTTTATATGAGAATCTTATGAAAGTAACTAGAATTATAAATTTATTTGATAGTTGTTATTATTATTACTTAATCCTGATTTGAAATATGTTTCATATATTCTTTGACGACTGTCTAAGAAATTTAAAAATAATACAACTTTTGAAGAGAGAAATGTAGCTGGTTTTTTATTCTGAAAACAAGCAAGTTTCGACTTTGAAACGATAGATTTCGAAAAAGGTCGTTAAAAACTTTATTTTTCGACTAAAAATTATATGCAGGTAGTCACATCATGGTATGGCTCACATAAAATATTGACATCGCCCTCTGGTGGTCAGCGTAAGTAATAAAAATTTTAGGGTACACAAGTTCAGGATAATACTTCTTACTGACAGTACGACCATGTGGCAAGAGGTCCCGTCACGATAATCGAAGAAAACAATGAGCAACACTTGAAATTTGATCGAACTGAGCGTGCTTTTTTTTGGTCTTGGCTCTTCTATTAGGACGATTGAACTTTGGTTTCTGAAACATTTTGTATCAACTGCTCAAACTTTTGCAGAAAATGCTTTTTTATATTAGAACTGACAGACTTTCCTCTTGACAAATTTATTTTCGAATAACAACTGTTTATTATTTATGTTTATTAGGGAATCGAAATTTTCCCAACTCCACCAGCAAAATTTCCCAACTTTCCAAGAAATAAAAGCCGAGGGATAATATATTAATTTCCTTACTTAGCTATTCAAAGATTGGCTGAATGCTTATGCCCGTTAGGTTATGCACAAACAAAAATAAATTTTGGTGATTATAAAAATAATAATGGGAATTATTCTACTTTGGACCAAGGTTTTTGGTCTTCCACCATATATAGGAATAATTAATACAAATGAAAGGTAACAACACTTTGATCGGAGCAGTTTTTCTATGCCATTTCTGTCGTTGAATGAGTGTAGGTCGATATTCTTTTACCCACCGTTTCCAATATATATCAGCTAAGGCTTGTGAAAATTTCCATTGTTTTCTGCTTTTTATTGGGTAACCTTCATAAGACTGCACACCCCCAGGTCGAAGAAGCAAGAATTGAATAGATGTAATTGCCTCTGGATGACTGGGATCAACTGATATATGAGTTAGAGGCCTATAGTTCACCATGTATTCTGCTTCGTACGGAAGGGAAAGTAGTACTTCTTCCTTAGGGTTGACTTCTTTGAGTGATACCTTCAGGGCTGTTTTTATTGAACGCAACATGCGTTCACATATTCCTCCCATACTGGGATCAGCTGGGCAATTGAACTTCCATTTTATGCCTCTTGTAGAAAGTTCGTCTGATATGCTAACCATATTCAAGGAATTGATAGATTCTCGTAACTTCTGTTCAGCTCCGATGAAATCAGTTCCATTGTCCAATCGAATTTCGTTTGGCTATCCCCGGTGACATATGAAACGCCTTATAGCAAGAATAGCAGAACTGGTATCTAGAGATGCTGCCAACTCTATGTGCATTGCTCTGATAGTAAGGCACGTGAAAAAGACTCCGTAGCGTTTTTCTCTTCTCCTTCCAATAGAAACAGACATTGGTCTAAAAAAATTCAATCCCAACGTAAGTAAATGGAAATACATTACATTCTAGTCGTTCTGGTGGTAAAAGTCCCTTCTGGAGCAGATGGCTTACATTTTCTAATTTTGCAAGTGAGACAAGTATTGAAGCATTTTTAAACTGACTGTCGCATATGTATGATCCAATATTTTAGTCTCAGATTATTTATTATCGTTTCTATGCCAGTATGTACCTTGCTGGTGATAATGTTCAATTAACAATTGGATATATTTGTTTTTGGGATCGAGTATTATTGGATACCGAACATCATATCCAAGATCTGATTAACTATTTTAAGGAAATCTTCCTCCTAACCTAACAATTTGTAAAGTCTGCTGCTGAACTTCGGAAGTACCACATTTTGCTTCAACAGACCTACTTATTCGAAATATTCATACTGGTTCTTTTGTAACCACTTTTGAGGGAAGCTTCTTCAATAAAGTCAACATCCAGTTTTACTTCGTTTAGCATCTCACATTTGGGAATTCTAAAAAATTTCTTGAAATGAAGCATCCCAGCAGTAGATCTGATGAGTTGGATCCATTTTGAAAGCCTGTTTATATCGGGTAACTCAAAACTTTTTTGATCGAAAATTGCAAGTATACTTTCACGTTCTTCACTATCTTCTCTTTCTTTTGGCCAGGATTCCTCAGGAAATTTAAAAAAACTGGGACCATTCAACCATGTACTCTCTATTCTGAAGTCAATGTTGGCCAGTTCTTTTATTGTGGCTTGATATGCAACACTCAAATCGGATGGAACCCAGTGCCATTGAGAAATATCAGTTTCTTCTCGAATCTCTCTTACTCTGCAAGTCACAGAAATTGGAAATCGCCGAGACTCTGATCTTATTTGTTTCAAGACAACTGTAGAATCTGTCCAGTAATGAACGTTGCTTATTTTGTACTCAAGCTCATTACGAATTGTTTTTCCTAGCCAACAGCCCAAAACTGCCCCTTGAAATTCTAACTTGGGAACGGTTTGCTGATTTAATGGGGCTACTTTGAATTTTGCAGAGACAAATGGTGTGAATATGATTTCTCCTTCTTCATATCTCAAATAAGCTACTGATCAGGCATAAGCTTTATCGCTAGCATTGCAGAAAATATGTAGATCAACTTTCTTTATACAACTTGAATTCGGAAAATAGTGTTTTGGTAGAATAATCGGCGATAAAACTTAAATTTCCGTCAGCCACTTCTTCCACGACAAAAATAGAGTGTCAGGTTCTTTACTGTTCCAGTCAATGCCAATTCTCCATATTTCTTGCATTAAAATGTTTCCTTTTATTATAAGCGGAGCGAGGAAGCCAAGAGGAGCAAATATGGACATTAACAGTCGAAGAACCTCTCTCTCTCTCTCTGTTGTAATTTTTTCACCACAAATGATATCTGGTGGTATTTTATTCAGGTTCAGAGAAAATATGAAGTTGTCGGTTTCGGGTAGCCACAAAGTCGGAGTACTCTTTCTATATTGTCAGAATCTATTTTCAATCTATGAGCTATAGAAGAACGTATTCTTTGAGGAATGCTCTTCATCACATATTTGGAGTTAGTTACTGACCCATTTTGTCATTTCAAAACCCCCTTGCTTATGAACATGAATCACATCTGCAATTCGCTTGATAGCTTCTTTTTCGGTCCTACAGGAATCTAGGCAATCATCAACATAATGTTGTTTCTCCATACATCTCATTATACCTGGAAACTGCTGCTCAAATTCAGTAGCATTTCTATTTTTCTCAAATTGTGCCACAGAATGGGATGAAACAGCTCCAAAAATCATCACGTTTATTTGGAATATATCATGATCTTGATTCCCGTCCTTTCCATGCCACAAGAAACGTTGTGCGCATTGATCTTCCTGTCTAATTAATACCTGATGAAACATCTCAGAAAGAAATATCTCTGGTAAAAGCTATTTTCCCTTGCCTGAAGCGCCACAATACATAGATTAATGAAGGAACAAAATCCGGACCTTGAAGCAAAAAGTCGTTTTTGCAGCCGCATCAAAAATAAGCCTTAGTTTTCCTGGTTCAATTCCATACTGCAAAATGAGAAAGATACCAAGGTTTAAGTGATTCAACTTGTTCAGGAGTTAGTTTTCTAGCATATCCCTTTGTTAGATATTCTTCTATTTTCTTGCAGTATTCAGAAGAACATTTTTCATCTTTATCCATTGTTTGTTCCATACACAACAAACGTTTTATTGCATTGGAACGGATATCCGGAAGTGATATGTCCTCATTTTTCAAGAGATGTCCTATCTCGTATTTCTACCCGGTTCTTTTCAGTGTTTTTTACATGATTTCAATGGCTTTTTTGTCCTCTGCTGATTTAATGATGAGATCTGATGGCTCAACTCCAAATGAATCTAGTCGAATACTGTCTTTTACTAACCAATGAAGTTCTTTATCACTAATTAAACGACAGCAAAGACTTGCATGAGATACTTTGTCTGATGCGTTGTGGGTTATGATGCCATTAATTTTCCAGGCAAATTTCGACTTTGACATGATGGGCCCATTCAATTTTGGCTGAATTACCTTTCGAGGAACGATGAGACCACAATTATCTTGACCAATCAATAAAGTAGGGGATGCTGATTTTATGGATTTCAACAATTCAATGTCTAAATAGGGAAATTTGTTTTTCACTTCGTTCACATTTATGTTTTGGTGAGAAAGACTAATATTTTTACAGTTCTCGCCTGGTTTATTTTGTAAAAGCCTGAATTTTCGTTAGCTCCTGATATTTCAGCTGAGACCAGCCTAGAGTATCTTCATAATGGCTTATATTATTGGTCCATTGAAAACAAAGTGGAACTACCGGGCCTGCATGGTAGCTTAAGTTGTTCAGCTAGCTCATATTCAATCCTCGTAGACGTAGAACCTTCATCAAAAAGAGCGAATATTGTTACTTCACGACTCTCGCTGCCTCCAGCACATCGACAACTGATGAAAATGTTGAAAAAATGAAGAAAACTGTAAACATATGTGCAAGACGAGTATAAAAACATAAAAACGCTAATCAAATGTACGTAACCCGCGAAATTTGAATATTCACCTTATTTGTTGAACAATCACGTACTCGTAGTAGGGAAAGAATGGATAAAGTGGCCCAGGCAGGTAAAGTGGCCACCTTCTATTTCCGGACGAACCAATTAGAGCTACCTGTCAACGACATATGAAAATAATTCATTGGTTGAGAGAAAAGAGAATGAAGGTTGAATTTCCGGATGGAGCACCGCCATGGACTGGATTTGCATGTCATTCTTCGGGGTGGATGCAGTTGAAAATTTCCACAGTATGGTTTCAACATTTCTTAAATTTGCCAAGCCCACGAGGGAGAATCCAGCACTGTTAATTTTGGATGGTCATCATTCTCATACCAAAAATTTAGATTTCATTGAAATGACACTAATAAACCACACAACTGTCTTGTGTCTTCCTCCACACTGTAGTCATAGGCTACAACCATTAGACGTGTCTTTTGTGGGTCCTGGATTATTGCGAATCTTCGCAATAACCCAAGATCTTGGGCTATTGCGAGCATTGACTGTATTCCAATTCAGCAAACTCTTTGCAGATGCCTACAGCGAGGTAACACAACAATCCATTTCAATAAATGGTTTCCGTAAATGTGGGATTGAGACAATGGATCGCTACGTCTTAAAGAATTATGATTTTTTACCAGCAGATACAACAGTTCTTATTGTGCCGCCAGCAGATCCCACAGATAACGTTCTTATTGAGCCGCCAGCAAAGAACACTGGTAACGTTCTTGCTGAGCAGAAACCACAACAAATTTTGACTGATCGTGACAATGTGACACCTGATATAGCAAAATCTGCATCTTTATTACAATATGCCTGGGACGATCTATTACAAAAGACTCCACTACCTATCTTAGATTCACAAGCAGAGGAAGTGCCAGCAGATCCGTCGTCAATCTTAGAACCGCGAACAAGAAGTTTAGAAAGTGTAAGTTCAATTAACCGGTCAACATTGTATCAAGATGTTAATATAATTACCCAGATAACACCAACTGCAGTTACTCCATCAACATTTGATCCCACAACCCAGCACATCCTTTACAATATCGCCTTGCAACTTATTTCCGATTCTCTAAGCATTGCATTAGACTAAACATGTGAATAGAAAGAGAGGACGTACGGTAATTGTAACCAGCAGCCCATATAAAAATGAGTTGCAAGAAGAAAAACTACAGCAAGAACAAAAGAAAGCTACAAAGAGAGTGATAAAAGCTACTATTGAACCAACCCCAAATGAAACTAAGTAACAAATATACTGACGACGATGATGACACAGATGATCACCCTGAATGCTTTTACTGTGGCGAAGTTTGGTCTAAATCAAAACATGAAGATGGTTGGATACAGTGTTCTAGTTGTGCTTGGGTTGTGATGACAACGATGATAACTTTCATTGTGAATTTTGTTCCTAAGAATATTTTATATTACGATTATGAATGAACAAATACAAATGAAGAGGTTGATACTTATATTTCATAGATTAGTAACTGAAAGTTGATTTAATTTGTTATTAATGAATAATTGAGAAGTAGCTAACAAGTTAATACTTGATTTTTGCAATTAATATAAAAGGCTGTTAATAAGTAAATCAAGATTATAAATAAGTAATCGTAAGTGTAATTAGATTAAGAAAAATAAAAGACTGTTGATTGTTGTGAATTAATATGTAGAATAAAATTTTTTTTAGTTAAAAACTGTTATGAAACTGTTGTTTAAATTAAATATTTTTTCCATGCAAAATTTTAATAAATCTTTGTTAAAATAACATAATTTTGATATTTTATTTGAAGTAGGCGCCACTTTACCCGTTTATAAATTTGTATTTGCCATTTTACCCGACCAGGATAGATAAAGTGGTCAATTCCCATTTCGACTTGAATCTAAAATTATGCTAAAATTATCAGAATATTGGTCTGTAAACAATACAATATCGAAATTCAATAAATATACGGATGATAATAAACAAACAACCTGTAAAAAGGTTAACATTCATTTGGTTGACGTGGGTTCAAAGTTTAGGGTGGCCACTTTACCCTACCTTCCCCTATTGTATTCTACTCTCGAGAAACGGCCAATACTCATCTCGAATGAGTGGGTAATGGCTCGAAAACTTAATTCTTACAAATAATAATTAATATACATCCGCTTCTGTACTCGAGTTAATGATTTAATTTAACTTCCTCAATAGTGTCATTAGAAAAACACGCACTTAGAGAAATCATATGTGCCAATATTTCAGAATCAGTTGCTAGAAAAGATTAAAATATTCCAATATTAACTTCTTTTCAGCCTTCAAATGCCAGGCGATAATTTATTCTTTGAGCACACATGGAAGTCGTGATCAAAATCATGTTTTTCATAGTGAAATATAGAAAATATGCGTGTAATGAGTTGATGCAATCTATACAGGGTCGTTCGCCTATGCTTTATAATTGTCATGTTTCATATTATGTATGGAAGTTCTGAAATGTTTGAACATAATATGCCTTTTTTTCTCTGAGGAATACCCAAAAACGTGTTAGAAAGATTGTTGACGTGTTAAAACAGGTCAACAACTTCCTTAATTCGTCAATTTTTAACCTAAATTTACTGTACTATTTCGGTATAAACCAGTCGCAAATTAACAACAAGAAATGAATAAAATATTATTGAAATGAGGTACACTTTCCGATCTCTACACAACGTCACGAGAAGTTTCTTAATAAAAGAGCGTACGTGATGTCGAGATCCAGTTTGCCTTGCTAGCTGAAGAGAGATCTGTGTGCTTCGAAGCCTTTAATTTTTTCATTATTTTATATTCATCTATGTGTCAATGAGAATTATAGATTTTCTTTTGAACTCCAGAAACCAACAAAACATTCTTGGGTAAGTTCCATTCTAATACTAAATTGAATGTGTCAGTTTCCTGCAACATTTTTCACCATTTTTGATCATGGAATTAATCAATACTTTCTTGAAAACTATATACGGTATGGACGTGAATAGTACCCTGTCTCTTTACATTTTAACGGGACATGATATCGGAACAAAGTTTACGTGAAAAGTATCAATTTCAGTACTTTTTGGTAAGAGAGACACAAATGTGGCATCACTTTTCGCTGAGAGGGCGCTACCATTTGTTTTTTCAAATGAAAAGAAGGGTCTTGTGGTACCTCGTTTGATAAGTATTTTAATTCTCTTCCTAACACTTTTTTATTTTTGGAAATCAGATCAGCTCTTACCGAACAGTTTTCTATTCGCTTAAAGGATCTACAAACAAACTATAAATATCATGATGAAACATTCAAAACTCACTTCAGTTCATTCCAATAAATTCACTTCCAGGCAATAATGAAGTTTGTTCACAAATTATTTTCTTAAATTATAGAATGTTTCTAACAGGTTCACAACTGGGAGCTCTTCTTATTCTAACCATGAGATCTGAAATAAACTGTGTTTGTAACGTATACTATAGATTTCACGAACCTCTACAAAAAAGTCCAAGTGCGTCATTTCAGGTAATCTAGCGGTTCATTCTAAGGGATCATGTTTGCCTATCCACGGGTTTGGATAATTGTCATCTTATCACTTCCTAACCAGCGGGTCTTAATATAGAGGTATCGTATTTTGCTGATATGGTACGTCAGTGAAAACTCATTTGAGTTTGAATATTACTGGAGTTTTTTCCAAATCGTTATTTTCAATACCTCGACACTTGTTTCGATTACTAAGTGATCATTTTCAAGAGGAGGATTAAACTGGAAACGAAGCTAACGTTATTTATGCTATACAGGTATACCACACCTAAATTAATTTTACAATTTGGCATATCTTTATGTAATGTTTAAATGTTATAGCTATATATAAAACAATTTTCAGCTAAATAAAAATTAATTTCACAATATTGCCTATCTAAAATCAATTGGCATCACTTGCTTCAATTTACTTCCTGAAAAAATCGAACATCCGCCACTCAGACTTTTCAGAAATACAGTGAAGAAACTTCTCACTAAAATGAGCCTGTATACTTTGAGTGAGTTCAATGTTACTCTTAAGGATTCGCTTGGAGATACCTAGTGCATCTTTTCCACTTTTAATTCCTGTTTCTTTATACTTTAAGAATTTTTAAAATGCATTTCATATTCTACATTTAATTTTATTGTTACATTTTCAGCTTTTTATATAACTGTGCAATGTAATAGGTGACTTGTCCAAAATATTTGTATGTTTCATGGGCGCAGTAAAGTTCTATTCTATTCTATAGTTGGAATGAGAGAGATCGGGTAAAGATTCGCGGAAAATTGATTCTTTTTGAATTGAAGGGGTTATAATTTTAGGAGTGATTAATTTTTGGGAAATAAAGTTTTTGGCTTTCTGCTACTCTATCTTGATACAAAAAAAAGATGGAGTAGTAGAAAGCCAAAAACTTTTTTTGGTTCTTTCTATTTTGGAAATAATATTACTTAGTCTAAAAGCAATCTCTCTATTTCTCAGGAACGACAGTAACCATTCAAGTATGTTTCCACGAATTCCAAATGTATTTAATTTAATCTCGGTGTAAGTTCTGATGTAAACAATCAAATGCTTTTGTGAGGTCAAAAAAAAGAGCACCCACATTTTTTTTTATCAAGATATTTGTAAATGTCCTCAAAGAATTTCGGTAGTTTTGGAATAAGTAAAAGCCAAAATGTTTTTCCCCAAAAACTAATGTGTCCTAAAAATATTCTCCTCTTAATTTGAATAGCTGAGTTGTGATTTTATTATTTTACCGGCGCCATTGGTAATTTGGATTCTGGAATCTAAATGGCTACTAAAAAATGGCTGCCAACCTCACACCGGTCCCCTTTAAAATAGTCTGACAAAAAAAGGAATTCAAGACCCCAGAATAGAAATTCACATTTTAGTGAATAAGTACTTTTTTATAGAAAGAAAACTTTATAAGGAAAAATAATTTTTATATTCTTACAGGATATGGGAGAGTGAAGCCAGATATAGTTACTTACGGTTCTGCAGTGAAAGGATCCCACATAAAAGGTGGGTGTCGCAGTCTTTCTGGAACAAGTGTCGCATCACCGGTAGTAGCAGGGGCTGTAACACTCCTAGCTAGTGGGGTCTTGCATCGCGGGGAACTCATAAATCCTGCCAGTATGAAACAAGCTCTCATGGCATCAGCTAGGAGATTACCTGGAGTGAATATGTTTGAGCAAGGTCATGGAAAACTGAATTTGATGAAAGCTTACCAAATACTAAACAGTTATAAACCACAAGTAAGTACTTATTTATGTATTCGTTCAGTAAAAAATACCTACAAACTTCAATGCTTCCTACTTCTTCATCTTTATACAAAGGAACGGAAGGAAACAATAGCTTTCCTCCTTTCTTTGGATGATTTCCACATTTTTTGTGGACAAGTGAAATGCCAAAACATTTCCCAAAAAGTTATTCTGTCCTAAAAACATATCCCTTTCATTTTTATTAGTCAGTGAGCTATGCTTGAAGAATGGCAGTAAACAAATCTAAAGAAATGAACTTTAAACGTTCAAGCCTGTCTCGAATATACCTACACAGTACACTGTGTAAGCTCACTGATAAGTGTCAGTACACTGACGCTTATCAGAAAAAAAATACTCCCTGGCTAATACCATGAAGGGCGTTGGATTATATCCGACAGGCGTCAGTGCAGAAATCTACACAGAAAATTTCCTGCATATGCAATTGTCAATACAACTGAATGAGTCGACTTTCAATCGGGAACGGGCCAGTTGTGTGATATTTGTTTAATTCCATAAATAATACGGCTCTCGAAAACGGTGACACTTTTTAAGATTTAGGGGTCGTGCTTGATCAATCAATCAAGTAGTTTTTATAAAAGAGCTCTAAAACAACGCATTTTAAAATTATCATTTCAACCTTTTCCTTAAAAAAAATACTTAAATACTTAAAAAAGAGGAATGAAATAATGCATTCAACATTTAAGGGGATTCGTTTCTGTTTCACCATTTGGCAACATCGTTTATAGCTAATAAAGGACAATGAATCTGTTAACTGTATGAGACAAACGAAGATGACAAATTTCAGAGGCGTGCTGCTTTGTTTATTTATGTTCCAAGTTCCGAGACATTCTGTGACATGACATTTTGTGCACCTAACCTATATTCCTCTATATAAATAAATAACAAAACAAGTGTTGTTTATGTGGCTTGTGGAGGTGGTATTGAACTATAATTTACATTTTGCCTTGATTGTTGATTCATAAAGATAATTTTCCTTTTTTAAAGTAGAATATCTAGGTACGTATAAATTATTTCAACTTGGTTTAGGCGCTGTTGCCAATATGTGAATTAGAAACAAATCCCTTTAAAAATTAAAACCTAACATTTGAAACATCAATTTGAATAATTTTCGAAGTGAACTTGAAAAACTCATGAATTAAACTCAACTTTATTTAGTTCAAACTTGCATTTGCTGGAATAATCCAAATTGAGGAACATTCCCCATTATTGATAGTATAGATAATGTTGAGAATCAGAAACTCAATAACTATAATCTATATTCTAATTTTTCCAAGTTTCACATATTAACAATGAATTAATTACGTCTAATTATTAACTCCTTAGACAACAAAAACAATGTTCATGAGATCTTAAATTCCAAAATGCTCAAAGTCATTTTTGAAACATGTGGACATATAATTTTAAACTTTGTAAATACTTCTCTTCAAATTTCTGAAATTCCAAATTCTTCAAAAGTTAGTACTATAGTTTCCATTCAAAAGGTAAGCAATACAATCAAGGCCAGTGAATATACACCTATAAATACATTACCACCAATAGAAAATATTATTGAACTAGCTGTTTATGAGCACGTAAAAACTGAAATTTCAATAAATAATCCATCTGGATTTCGTAAAAAAAATTATGTGAATCCGCATTACAACTCACATTATCTAAATTCAAAAAAGAAGTTGATAACAATAAATTTGTAGTAGCTGGTTTCCTTGATCTGAAGAGGACTTTTGAAACAATTGACCGTAATATTCTTCTAATAAAATTAAGAGGTTATGGCATTGATGGTGATGTTTACCAATGGTTGTCTGACTATCCCATGGAAAGCAATAGGTCAGAGTTCAAGGTGATATTTCACAGGAATTGGATATACATATAGGTGTGCCGCAGGGTAGCGTTTTAGGACCTCTGATTTTTATCTTATATTTGAATAACATAAACTTGTTTATAAATGTTGATTTTGTATATTTATTTGCAGATGATACATTATTGGCATGCTACGATACAAGCTAAGATAAAGCTATGGATAAAATGAATGCCGCATTAAATGATGGCAAATGAATTGAAACTGAACAAAATGAAAACTAAAGGAATGATTATGACAACAAAATATGGATGAAACAATCTTGATTTAAATGAAGTAAATCTACAAATCGATAATGAAAACATTGAAATTGTGTCATGTATCAAATTTCCTGGATTTCAGTTAGATAATTTATTACTTTTTGTAATCATCTCGATTAAGTATGTAAAAAATATTTAAAAAACTATGTTTCGTTGCGACAATTTCTGGTAATTTATCCACTCAGTCAAAAATTACTGTATACTATGCGATTATCCAACCACATTTTGATTACTGTGCTTCTATTATTTTCTTGTTTAATCTGAATGAAACATGTCGATTACAAAAACTTCACAATCGCGGTATGTGAATTATTCTAAAAGTGAATAGATTCACTGAAATCGAAATCGTGTTACAAACTTTGCGGTGGCTACCAGTTTCTTTACGGTTGTATTACTTAACTATGCCATTTAGGTACATATGAAATTCTGAGTAACTTATCAACTTTGTATTTTTCTGAATTTGTTAGTCTAAATTTAAAAGTGCACAAATATGCCACAAGAACTCATACTAATTTGCATTTATGCGGAACAAATAGGGGAAGTGCCATGAATTCTTTATTTTTGGTTTGATGCATACAGTAAATTACCAAATGTAATTGAATCTAGTACACCATCAAGAAATTTTAAAAAACAGTTATTGAAACTCTGCATAATGCTAGATATAATAATACTTGGTGAGATGATATTAATAAATATTGTATTTGTATGTTGTTTTCTTCTTTTTATCATTGTATCGAGCTGCACTTAATTTGCAATGTATTTTTAATGGCATATGTCGGTATTTTTCGAACTAGAAGTTTTTATTTTCAATTTTGAACTATATCTACATTTTATGTATGTTGTATGTTGCTTTCTTCAATTAATCATTGTATTGGAGCTGCACTTATACGGCAATGTATTTTTAATAGCATGTGTCGTTATTTTTAAACTATATTTTTTTCCAATTTTGAACTATATCTACATTTTGAATTTTTTGTGATTATTTTCAATTTATATAATGTTAATAATATATTTTATATAATATTTTATATTAGGGTTACCTATTTCAATAAATATATTCTTCTTCTTGTAAGTTCCATATTATCATATAATTAAATTCATTTAGTGGAAACACTACAACGACAGTATTTTTTTTGTTCATGATAAAAAGAATATATCGAGATTTTCAAATACATCTTCGCGGATGGTATTGGAATGTTTATCATTAGATAACACGAACTGAGAGAATAGCAATTAAAGGAAGAGGTGGTTGTTACCTTAGATGTAATAACTACATTTCAAGAAAACCCGAGTAATTGCCGAGGAATAGTTTAGGAAAGCGGGGACAGTGATTGGACGTGCCATCGATGCAATGGTTCCATGAAATCATGTCTTTAGCTGATAATGAGTCTAATTAGTTGTATCTGAGATTGTCGCAATGGGCGCTGTTTTCCATATACACACGACGGCGTGTCTTCACGCACCAATTAAACGATATATTCCTGATTAGGTACGCCACCGAGTACCGATGAAGGACTTTGATATCGCCACTATAGCCGACACGGAATATTCTTCTGCTTCTTCTTCAAGGTATCGGCGACTGACGGACTACGACGTGACGCTTTCGGATGAGTCGGATTCCCTTTGGTGGTCACATCTTACCGAGAAACAGCTAAAAACCAACTTTAATGTCCTGATACCATTCAGCTACGAAAATTCCGAAGGATCGAAATTTTTCAACTCAATTCAGTGGAATTGACTCTCCGCTGAATTGATATTGGCTTCTCCGACTGATCATGTACTAATAACGAAAATAAAATAGAAATATAATTATCATCGTCCCTATTATCTTCAACTTTTCCTGTGAATTTAATAAAATACTCTACACAGGGCGTTTCAACAAAAAATGGATCCCTCCTGTAATTCAGAAACGGACGAAAATTTCTGAGAATAATAACGAGGCTAATTTTGATATGGAAATCATACCCGGAACGTCATCCCCCTGCCGTCTGCAACTGCCCCCTTAATTTTTTCAATGGCATGGGGGGTCGAGTTATACATCATTTGAAAGGTTTTCAGCCCCTATATTACTCCTGTATTTTTTTTATATTGGTTCATTTTTATTTGAAATGAAGGGGTTATATTTTTAAGAGTGATTAATTTTTGGTAAAGAAAGCTTTTAGCTTTCTACTACTCCTACAAGAAATTCAAGATACAAAAAAAATGTGGGAATCTTTCAAAAAAAGGAAGGAAGTAATCAATTCGAAAATAAGTAACTCTATACATGGATGTGTAGATCATGCAAAGAAGCAACTTTCAGACACAAACTGGAAGAATGCCCTCCTGAAACAGTTACTTTCATATAAACATTGAATTACACGAAAGAAACAAAATCTTTCATAACAAATACTTTTACATGAACATTGAATTATACAGAAGATACATTTCTGTACTCAGTTTGTATTCCAAACACTCGTTATGGGATGAAATTCAGATATCATTCACGGGAGTTCTGCTTTAAATGAATATTAATAAATTGCACTTATATGGAACACTGTCATTCTCACTGGTATACATCGATGTTTCGCCATAAGACATTCACTATTGAGAAATTAAATGTTGAAAGTTTTATTTAAAAAAAACTGAAAGTTTACTGCCGCTCATTTTATTGAAGAAATCAACAACAGTAATATCAATGACAATATAATCAACGAATAAAGCGTTCCTTACTCTATTGAAGATGTCCGGAGTCAGAAATCGGAATTCCCGTACAATTCTCTATGGCAAGTCATCTAGATTTCTAGAATTTATTTAATTAGTAGTATCAATCAATCATTCAATTAATATAGGTTTTATTGTCGGAAGATTAGTATCTCATTGACAAAGTCAAAAAAATTTTATGAATATCATAAAATATAAAAAATATAAAATACAATTAATGACATGAAATATAAAAAATTAAAACATAGCAATTTCACAGATAAAACATTAGTAAGACAGATGAGTCAGATGGGATACATTTTCTTTAAAATTCAATTTATTGTCTATGTGAATGTCTAGGAATTTAGTGGCTTGAGTTTGCTGAATATCTATTTTTATCAAATTTGATAGCTGACTAATTTCTTTATTATCTACTCCATATAATAGTGATATCGTCGGCAAATACAGTAAATTGTCCTGCGATGTTAATGGTTATTAGGTCATTTAAGTATATCAAAAACAACATTGGTGCTAAAACAGACCCCTGAGGTACTCCATGTTTTATGTCACTGAGATCAAACTGTCCACTTGATGTTTTCACCACCTGTCAAATATGAACCAAACCAGGTCAAATTTGTTCCTATGTGTCCTATGATCAACGCAATCGAAAGCTTTCGATTGAAATGGACGACACTGTAAGTTGTTTCTGCACTGGTATTTTTTGTTGAATCTAATTGTCGCAGTACTAAAAGTAGATAATTGGCCAAAGTCAACTTCTTCACGAATTATTTTTCAGTCATCCTTGTCCACTGTGTTCCAACATGGGTTTATTCTACTAAAGAAAGAATAGAAATTGTTGTAACATACTATAAAAATAATGAATGTGCTAAAGATGCTGCAAGAATTTGTGATTCAAATCATCCAGACCACAACCATCAACTCATTAAACAGTTTGTTTGAAGGTGGTTGACAATATTTCGTGGTGTATTACATCAGTTCGGACTTCCATTGTCTGATATAATATAAATTGATTTGAAATCCCTAAAAAAATAAAAAGATTAAACGAAAAAACAATTTTACTAAACCCAAAAAACTAAAAATTACAATGGAATTAACATACAAGCTACAAACAAAAAAAAAATTAAAAATTGAAATATCAATGAAAGCTGAAAAAATAAAAATATTATTAACAGAAATGAAAAATAAAATAAAGATTAAAAGATTCAAAACCAAGTTACGTCACGACGTTTCGATTGTTAGTATCCACACTGACTGAGACTCCCTTGGACCTAATAATTTCAATCTACTTAGGGTTAAATAAACGACCTGACGAATCACCCTCTGAAGTTTCGTACCATAAGTTAGGAAACACCCTGCATATGCAATCCGAAGAAAAATAATTACAAAAATTTTCAACCACAAGATACTCAAGATGCTCTCTAGTAGAGCAATAAGTATTAATGTAGGAGATCACAGTGAA
>WOGP01000139.1:0-21967 GCA_015342065.1 Leptinotarsa undecemlineata
GGCTGCGGGTGTTCATAGATATCCTTCCAGAAGGATTCCACCTGATCAGCGGTCGGCGCTTATTGTTTTTAATGAATTTACTCAAAGTATTATTTGTTCTATAGCCTACGTTCAATTATCTGCTTTTCGATTCAATTCGAAATTCTTCCCGCAATTGCTTGAATTCAACACCTCCGAATGCAACTCTCCCGTACTCGTCTCTTATAAATTATGTCGCTGGAACGTTAGGAAAACCTCCATTCCATTCCTTGGAGAGATAATAGAAGCACGCCCATCAGGTAAAAAGAGAATCATTGAGAGGGCCGTCTTTTGTCTGGATAAAACTAACTTTTGTCATAATGAGGCCATTATAATATTCATCCCTCATTGTATGCGTGCCAATGATAAAATTGCCGGTACGAACAATGTTGATGTCACGTCTATAGAAACGTGACACACAATACACTGGTTATGTTCAGGGTGGTTTGATTTAGTTATTCGATGCGGACCTTGTAGTGTAATAGAGGAATTTGTTTTAGAAAATTAGGCAGGAGTTATTTTATTACATAGATAGTTTCAGTCTTACGTAATTAACCTAAAAACACAAAATACTTTTAAAAAATGGTGGACGGAAGTGCCGTCATTTTGTGAAAAACCGTTTGTGCCTGTATCTCCGTAACCATACACTTTATGCCAACAATTATAAAGACTTTTTTATAAAAAATTAAATTTCCTATCTTTTCTGTTGAATAATTTTTTTCGTAGCACTTACCGTTCACGACTTATATTATTACTACTTTTTGTTTATTAGCTTTTTTACCGATTTTTCTTCAAATAATTGTTTAAACAATAAATTGTTTATGATAGCACTTTCAAATCGATAAATTTCTACAACTTTTATCTAAAACTTTATTCTCTAAAGTTATTATTTACCAAAAAGGAATATTTCTAGAAATATCGATATCAGTGTGTTTGTCTTCAGGAAATTATTGAATATTCCGCCATTTTATAGTAGGCTTCACATTCTAGGGTTGTGAAGTATTCGTCAGCAGCTTCCAAATGATGTGTCACAAGACCCCTCTTTCCATTTAATTTTTTCCCCAGATGGCGCCCAGTCGCCATCTTGAAAGTGTCATCTGTCAATTTGCAATAATTTCGTTATCCCTAATTTTAATTTTTTGAGTTGACCCGTTCAATAGATAAAAGGGGAAAAGTGGGGGGGGACATTAAAGAAATATGAAAATATCTAAGTTGGTAAGATGTTGCTGGTGGTTGAGGTCTGGTTGTTTTGTAACGTCATGTCAATAAACGAATGTGTTGAATGGTTATTTTGAAATATTGTTAATAGTTGTTGACTGAGGGGTCAAATTGACCCCTGTTAAGCTAGCCCAACCACTTTGGCGAAGGTGAGAAAGTAATGGAAATGCTTGAAAATATGGTAGCCGATTGGCGAGGGTTCTGGAGAGTATAGTGGCTGAGGAGGAACTTCGTCGTTCAATTCGTTCATTGTCGGATTGTGATTTGTGAAACGAGCAGAGGGGCATTGTCCTGGAGCAGGATCGGTTGTCTTTTGTTGACCAGTGACGGCTGCTATCAATGCCACATTTCGTCGATTTCCTTACAATAGGACTTTGCTGTGATGGTTTGGCCCTGTTGCAGAAAGTTATAGTAAAATACACCAGTAACTATGGTCTTTACATACATTCAAAACCATCTAAAACTGCATAGCAGCTGACGTATAGTTCTTCTGCCAGTGTTTGTGATGGGTCCTTCTTCATCAAGGTCCTCAAATCTATGTCCTAGATTACTGTAGGTCGACAACTTCGGGGCTCATCTCATCGAGGCTAAGATCCACGGATAAAAATTTCGCAAACCAATGTTGAACAGTGCGTTGAACACTATAATTGGCAAATGCCAGGTTTCAAAATGTTTCAGAAGCATAGATACTTTTAATTTTAGCTGGAAAAAATGATTACGTTTCAATTCGAGCCAATCTAATAATGCTTCAATTAGGTAGTTTATTGTCCGAATAATGCGAAGCGATGTTAACATGAACAACGACATATTTGCCATTTCTTTTCAGTTGATAATCCAGAAGGAACACATCGAGGAAAACTTCATGCTAGGCCTTTCGGCTCTAATCGCAGGGGATTTTGTTTTTCTTCCATCGGACACTAGGATCTGCAAAGTGTTCCACCCCGACAATAACAATGGAACATCTCTGACGCTGTTCATGAGGGTGAGATTCTTCCTGTCCAGCTTGAGAGGAATTCGGGGCAGTCAAGCGAGGCACCTCCTGTATCTCCAACTACGAAGGTCCATCTTGGAACATCAGCTTCCGTGCTCTTTCAGGCAGATCATCGAGCTGAACGGTCTCGCTCTGCAGGCAGAGTTTGGAGATTTCAACCAGAGGGTGAGTTGTTTACAAGAATTATCGCCTCTGGACCACCAAATCCGGTCTTGAGGACACTCACATATTGATTTTGGGACTGGGTGCCTGAACACTTGGCAGTCAAGCATTTTATTTATGTCAATTACTTTCTAAAGAATGATATAAACACTTTGGGGTGCTTAAGTTATCATTTCTCGACTTCGAGCCTTCAAGCTTTTATTTTTCAGGAACACGGAGCGAGAGACTATTTTTTATTGGAACATTATGTACCAGAAACAATGTCCTGCGTAATTGAAGACTCGGAACGTTTGAGACAGGAACTTATCAAAGGACACGTAGCAAAAAGTGGATTAGATCCGGAAAAAGCCGAACGAGATTTCATTACTTTTGCCCAAACCCTTCCTCACTATGGAGGTCATTTCTATACGGCAACCTGGGTGAGTTCAATAGATGCTGATTCAGATAGGCCCTGGAATAGATCCTTGTGGAACGCATCCACTTTTTTTTAGTTTCCTCCTATAATGTTTTGTATATCACGTAGTATTTTACTGTTTAGATGCTGAAAGACAACAACCACAAAGACATCTGGTTGTACATCAGCGCTCAGGGCATGAACTTGTATGAAAGAGGGCAGAGAACCAGCAATTTCGGACCGCAGATGTACGAATCTTTCGAATGGAGGAACATCCAAACTCTGTGCTACAGCAAACAGTATTTGTGTATCTTACCACATAGCAATTTTTCTTCTGCTGCCAAGTTTAAGAAGTATAAGTTGAAAATGGACCAAAAGAAGTAAGTTATGCTCGTTCGCCATATTGATTCACTCCAGATTAATTTCTTTGATATAGAAGACCTCGATACATGTAGTTTCTGAAAATTAATGAATGTTTCGATCTTCAACATTCACGACCTGTTTTTCCCAGCGAAGAATAATCAATCATTCTCGTCAGGACACGCTCTTCCGATTCTTTCAGGTAACTTTTAGCGACACAGGCTTTGAAGTGCAGCTCCGGAAAGATAACTTCGAAGCGCCTTCTGGAATATCCTGTATGGCAGCCATAATGGCATACTGAAGTGAGTTAACTTTCTTGGTCGATATTGAGGTTGTTGCATATTTGGTATGCAAGATTCCTACAATAGTGACTTGACCAAACTCATCATGAGGGGAATTTCTTTCTCTTCTCCTTCTGCTTTTGCATTTGCTGCGAGGCAGACTCTGGACGAGGCCATAAATCGATTCCTAGCTTTAGCACCCAGTCTCCTAGATTTGTTAACAAGATCAAGTATTGAGAACTGATAAGCTCTTGCTTTGACTCAATGTTACATGAAGAACACTTTGGGTTGTTTAGTCTTCCTCCATCTTTTGTCTAAGCTCAGGATCGGATTCGTTGCCAAGGCTTTCTATGACGAAAAGTCCTCTTGAAGGTTTCATCAATGACATTGAGTGTACTCAGCGTCATACAATCCTTTTGTTATTGATATTGATGAATGTATGCATCTACTCGAGGACTAATGATTTTCCTGTGGAAAATAATTTCTCAGGTTGTCGTAAATCTCCAATATTGGCCGAGTTTTCCAAAGTGTAGGTTAAAAGTTCTTCCATGTGTGTTATACATCACTGCTGGTATTGCATCAAACCCTTCGGAAAAACCCTTCACCAAAAAGTAGATCGCCAAAGCTGATTCTGTTACAGCAGCCAATGAGAGCGTAGAAATTTGTCACATGACCAGTTTGTTCGGTTGGTTACGCTATCGGTCGTGTTATCTGACATATTGACTGCAACTGAATTGTTTTCATTTGAATAAGTCTATATATGCGTAACCGCCACCTACTTGACCAACTGCGCAACACCAAATCACCGATAGCGTAACCAACCGAACAAACAGGTCATGTGACAAATTGCTACGCTCTCATCGGCAGGTGTAACAGAATCAGCTTTGGCGATCTACTCAATAAATACGTATCACTCGAAATCAGTACCCTTTGGGAAACACGGACTATTTAAACTGACTATTTGCTCTGCTTCTAGGAGTTACTTCACGTTTCGACTAGCATCGCTCCACCACCAGTTTTTCCTCCGGCTGCGAACGGAGTACATCTCCCCCCAGACTCTCTCCCAGCAATTCGGCATCCCCCTGAAGGACATAAAAAACGAAACGAACTCCCTGTATAAACTTAAAGCTCTTACCAACGCCAACTACTCCTCTCCCAACGGCACCGTGAACGCCGAAACCGAGTTCAAAATTGAGTTCCGAACTTCCTCGAGGCTCAGCTCGAAACCCGCTATTGACAACGTCGTCAAGAGGTCGAAGAGCGTCAATGACTTTAACGGACTCGAGGAAAACATCAATGAAGACTTCCAGAACAAGGAGAACGAGAATCCCAGTCAGAGGTCAAAGAGGGGGCTAATTTTGGAGAGCAAGTATTTGTCGGGGTTGCCGGCGGAGAAGCGGAGGGGGGTCAAGATGGGGATGAGGGCGTTCGTGAATATGAAATCGGGGGTTTCGAGGTCCATGGAGGCCATGTATGCTGCGAGTAACGAGTATCTGGAGCAGATGTCGTTGCAGTCGGTGTCGCTGCACTGCAGCTCCACTTCGATGTCCAGGTCGCCGACGGGGGAGTGCACGCCCAACGAGGCATATGTTTTAGGTACGTATAAAGTATTTGAAGAGTTGGAAAGATTATGTTCCATTTCTTTTTGAAGATATGTTCCAGAAAAAGTGTTCAGTTCACGTCAATTTGTTGTATTACGACCCATCATGTTACAGACTCCACAATCAAGCAGGCATCACAACCACTGCTGCCGGACTTTCAAGAAACCCTCAGCGAGTCCCTCCTGGAGAAACTCAACAGCCTTTCATTCGCTGAGGAGCGAATCCTGTCCTCCGTCACCGTAGAGAGAGACCTCCAAGGAAGCCTAGGACTGCAGATCACGGAAGGATCAGATGGCAACGTGTACGTGCAGTCGGTAATCCCAGGAGGCCAAGCCTACCTCAAGGGCAGCATACAGCGGGGAGACCAAGTGGTAGCCGTCGATGGAACCACCCTCCTGGGGATGAAGTACAAGCAAGCATTGAACTTCTTGAAGGGTAGAGGTAACAGGGTAGAGTTCGTGCTAGCTAGGACGGTCGCGAAACGTGGTGATATGGATTTCTTGGGTTGTAACTACAAAGGGGAGGGTTCAAGGCGGAAGGAGCGCGAGAGTCCGGTGGAGAAACACCTGACGGAGAGCTGCCGCGACATTTCCAACTTGCATAAGTATAGCCACAGCGAAGTACCTTACCACAAGCATATCCGGTACGAAATCGAGCCCGAAAGTGAGGTTATGTTCAAGAAACCCCTGACCCCGGCTCATTCCAAGCACTCAGACTCTCTCAGGCGTGCTGTGTCGAAGTCTTGCTCGCATCTCTACTCGCACGAAAGGGACAAGGCCGTAGTTGTAGAACTTATCCCGAAGGAAAACGTAGACCTCTCAAATGTGCACTCGCTTGACAGGAAACACTTGAAAAGTTTCAAGGAGTCCTTGGACACGGTCCTACCCATAGCGGTGCCGCGCAGCTTGGGCTTGAGCAGAAAGTGGAGGGGGCCGGTGAGATATCCCGTGACGCCTGTCAAGAAAACGGCTGATTCGGACGATGGCAATTATGTGTCGACCTCTGATGAGGAGCAGGTTTTCATATGACCGAGTCGGGTGATATATTTTTGTTGATGGGTGAGATAGTACCGTGGAAAAGTAGGGAAGACTGTGTATGAGTGAAGACCGATGTAAGGTTTTGATATGTTGAAGTTTTCTTTCACATACGGCTGATTTGAAGCACACAGAGTCATCTCTTTAGGAGGTATCCAAATGTACTCCTCCGAGAGGGAAAGAGAGAATATGCTTTATTGTAAACATAATGTGAGTCAAGGTTACGAAGCTTTCATTGAGAAAATAGAATAAAATAATGTAAGGACACAAGCAAATGATAGTTGTGAGCAACAGTTTGAATTCAAAAGGTAAAAAAGTGTACACATCTATGTCAAACAGAATAAGGAATTTGTGGAAATCAAAACAAGTCTGAGGAGAGATACATGCGTATAATAAAATGAAATCTTGAAATATTCATCTCTCTCAACTACCCACACCGTTGATTCTGCTTAATGCCTGTCGGAAAATAACTACTTTCCCGGCTGATGCCACGATGGACATTGAATTATATCCGATGGACATTCATACAATTTATCTGACAGAGGTTAGACTTGCAGGTGTTTCTGATGAAACATAATACCTCGAAACCGGTAAGTCACTGGATTGATTTCATCATGGATGAAAGAGAAAGATCTACAAGGCTAACCTTTGTGAGTTATCTTAAATAACTGTCGGTCAATGTCCAGCCTGGTGTCAGCCAGGTAAGTAGTTTTTCGGCAGGCATTTACCAGAACCTACCGTGTAGGTGACTTAGGATTAATGAATGTTTTAAGAAATATTTATTTCTTGCAGTAAAGTTGGGAAATATCATGATGGAATGCTATTCGATTATGATATTCATTGAGTCCTTAATGGAAACATCTAGCTTGTTATACAATTTGGGTTCAAGGTATAGGTAACTCTTTTGATAGAGGGAGGTTCGTTGAGGATTCGCTATCAACAACCCTCTACTTCTAGTTGCGTGTGGGTGGTCTTGGGTAGTCTTGATCAGAAGTGATTCAATAGTAAAATTCATTGATAATAACAGTATTAAATAAAAAATTCAAAAACTTTTTCCTTAATTTTTTCTTGTTGTTCAATCTATATTAATTTGTCTCACTCAGATTAAATACTCAATTCCCTCAACATCAGTGCAAGTTGGTGGATCTCAAACAACAGAACTGCAATAATTTTCCCGACCAGCTTTGATTTTATTTACTTGATTCCCTATTTGCTCATTTTGAAGGATACTTCTGAAAAAAATATTGAAGAGAAATAAAAAAACTCAAATTGTACCTGAAAAAATATTTTATTGTTCCCAAATATTCGCAAAAATTTTGTGAAACTGAATCTTCCATAACAACACAAAATAGATGTAACCATTAGCTTATTATCTGCTGATTACTTGATTCCATATTTCCAATTGACGCGCTGTGGAAACTTCTCAAGCGATGAAGCCGAAAATGGTCGTGTTGTGTGGCTTGTGGCATCTTCTTGTTGAAACCACATGTCGTCCAGCTCCAATTGTAGGCCATAAAAAGGCGGTTATCATGCGGCCATAGCGCTCTGAATTGACGGTAACGGTTCTTCCAGCGGTTCAAAAAAATGTGGCCCAATGACACCTCCAGACCATATGAGCATCAAGCAGTCACTTTCTCCGTATGCAACGGCTATTCCCCGATCACTTCTCGGTTCTTCGAGCCCCATACGTGACAATTTTGCTTGTTGACTTAACCACCGAGAGAGTTACGTCATCACATCGAAAGTATGTTGCTCTAGCACCCAATCAGCATATCTACTGCGTTGTGGATTGTCAGCCGGCTTCAATTATTGCGTGAGTTGGACTTTACGTGAATGGACGTGCAAATCCAAATGCAAATACTCCAGTCCAGTTGCTGAACTCGCCGTGGAATCGACAAGTTCGGCTTCACAGCCACACTGTCACTAACAGAAGCGATAATCTCGCCAGTGCGCACATTGCGATGATGCGCAGGCCTGTTATTTTCTGGAATGCTTCCAGCCTCTTCAAATATCTTGCTAACTTGACAAACTTTTGCGCAGTAGGTCGTTTATGACGACCATAATCACCCCGTAATGCCTGAAAAGTGGACCACCACGTTTGTAGTAAGTTTTAACTATTTTTACGCGCTCTTCAGTTGTTAAAAGATTCAGATCGGCGGTTTTGAAACCACTAAGAGTTATCTCATAAATAACTGAAAGCTATCCGATCATTTTTTGATGAATTTGACTGCACTATAGTAGTAATTCAGTATCAAAGATCTACGTGACACGAATTTGAAATTTTATCTATCTGAGCATATCGGAGTAAGGGCATATTTCGACTGTTTTTGTGATACACCATACTTTTACGACATCTGTCATTCAAAACTCAAGTATATGAGCATTAATTTCCATTCACCACCAGCACAAAAATGGTGAAGGATTGTCCCGTTTCCAAGAAAGAGGGGCACCTATCCAGGGCCAAAATCGTCTGTCAAACCAAGCAGGATATCTTGGAGCAGGAAGCAAAAAAGGAGCAAGAAGCAAAGAAGGCACAGCAGGTCCCCGAGAGACAAGCCCAAAAGTGTGAGGTTTTCGAAAAATCCAGCACAGAGCATTTGAAAGAGGCGATATATTCGGCTTTTGAAACACCTAGAAGCATAAAACGCATCGGACCAAAACAGATTAAGATATTGCGAGAGTTCATACCGAGTGTTATGTACTTCACGATAGCAGGTGCTTTGTGTACGGTCTATTTATGTGAATGGAAACATGTTTTGCAGTATGTACCGTTGTGGAGGGGAAAATATAAAAGTGAATAGATTTTTATTGAGTTTTGACTGAATCAAAGCATTGGGTTAAGTTTTGGATCAGCTGCACCCGACGATTTAAAAATAATGGGAGTACCTACGTATTTTGACGTGTAGATTACGAATCGGGAAGTTCAGAAAATTGCAACTTTTCACCCATTCATTTTCTTGTTATAAACTACACAAAAATTCAAGTATTCGTTTAGAACATCACCTTCATATCTTATTTCACCTTCATTGCCACTTTTCAGTTCAATAATCAACAGTTTTTCCATAGAAAACTGTATAGATTCACAGAGCTGCTTTTTAATGATAAATCTATCCATTTTACTTTTTTGAGCTTAACATCATAGTTGGCGTCACTGATTACTCTCAACATCGTTCAGTCAAGTGTTTTATATAAAGAAAAATCAATTATTGAAAAGAAAAGTGTCACATAAGATGAAATGAGACGTGAAGGTAATCAATATTTGTGATTCTATGGGCGAACTTTCACGGAACAGTCAAAACCACCACAAAACAGCAACTGTGTCGATTTTGACAGAACAGAAACTTGAGTTGTCAAAATGATTATCATTTTGAAAACTTTGTGTCGCGGGCGATTGCTTTTGTCAACAATTAAATGTCCCGTCGGCAGGCGGAAAGATTAAAAGATTTCGGTGTTTCGTCTGTGTTTTTGTTTTATCAGTGGCTATAAATTTATATTACAAGCAATAATGAGATCTAATTTTCCTCGAGAGTTGAAGTTGAAATATGTAGTGATGTATTTGCTAGTGGAACGGTAAAAAACAGTTCTCAACAAGTTTTTTGTTTCTGATATTTTTTCAGGTTAACATCATAGTTGCCATCACTGATTATCCTCAACATCGTTCAATCAAGTGTTTCATATAAAAAAAATAAATTATTGAAAAGAAAAGTGTCACAGAAGATGAAATAAGACGTGAAGGTAATCAATACTTGTGATTCTATTGGCGAATTTTCACGAAACGATCAAAACCACCACAAAACAGCAACTGTGTCGATTTTGACAGAACAGAAACTTGAGTTGTCAAAATGAGAAACATTTTGAAGACTTTGTGTCGCGGGTGATTGTTTTTGTCAACAATTAAATGTCCCGTCGGCAGGCGGAAAGATTAAAAGATTTCGGTGTTTTGTCTGTGTTTTTGTTCATTATTACATTATCACTTTATTACTTTATTCACAGTGTTACTCTGTGGCGAGTATAAATTTTAATTATCGGCGAGTATACATTTTGAATATTGATTTGTTGCACTGTTATATTTCAAGCAATAATGATATTTGATTTTCTTTTGTTGAACAAGAGCGAAAAAAGCAATGGGCAGTTGAAGAATACATCAATTTATTTGATATTCATGTAGTGGGAACGATAAAAAACAGTTTAAAACAAGTTCTTTGTTTGTGTTTCTAAAAACTTGTTGCAGGCGAATTCGTTTCGTGGAAATCCGTCTTTATATCTGACAGGTTGCTTGTTGTCGATGACCGTTTTCACATAGCGAACTCTGTTTAGAAAAACACAGACGAAACACCGAAACCTTTTTACCTTTTCGCCAGCCGATGGGACATTTCATTGTTGACAAAAATACTTTCTTGCCACATAGTCTTTAAAATGTTTCTTATTTTGACAACCCAGGTTTCTGCTGCTGTTAAAACTGTGGTTTTGTCCGTTCATTGGAAATCCGACTCATGGTTTGTATTGTTTAAAAAGCAAGCAGATGAGTTGCAATTTTATGAACTATGGAGGGTAGGGACTCTGGATATAAGGGAGAACACCGAATCTTTTCTTTCGAATTCGTAATCTACACGTCAAAATATGTAAGAACACACAAAATTTTCTGAAATTTCGCACTGAAATTCTTTTACTCGAAAGTTAACCGATTTGTAATGTCTCTTCAGTAACAAAAACTTCAGATTATGGAAATTATATTCATCGAATATTCTATTATTTTCCACACTCAATCAAACAAGTAAGCGTTATTTCTTTCTCGAAGTTATATGATAATCAAATCCTCTAACTAGATCATTTGTATTTGACCACCTCAAATCTGCTGGAAATAAATATTGTGGAAGAGTAAACAGAAAAATAAAACGTTTTAAAGAAGAAGAATTATATGAAAGGAGCAACATTCTTCTTCTTCTCTTTTTTTATGGTCTTTGCTTCTCTTCGGCGCAGTAGACCAGAATACAACATTATTAAAATCTCTCCTTTGTCTATTTGAGATAAAGTCATACCAGGTTTACGAAACATTTTTGATAACGAGACCAAGAAATTCATAGAGCTTCCGTAGTTAGATAGTCAATGTCAAGTGCCAAATATATAAGTGTAAAAATTAATGTTAGCGCCTAGATAAGAATGAAATAATTCAAATAAACCATCATGTTACATAAATGTTTTTCGGTATAAAGTTGCCCTCTTTGTCGAATTGAATCGAAGTGAGTGCACATCGGTTGAATACGTTTTCTGAGTGATTAATGTAATTAATTTGCTATTGACGATTTTAATGAAAAGTTTTCTTTCTTTCATAATTGTTGCATTATCATTTCGCATCACCTACATGTCCGGAGAGTTAATTCAGTTTTTGCAGTGGAAGCTGCAGGAAGAGAGAACGCGATTTCCATTTTTTTCCGTGGATGTTGAAGTTTGAAAAATGGAGCTGCCTGGTTCAATCTACCCACATTATTGCCAAATTAGGCATACTGTGTCGTCAAAAAAGTACTGGGAATTGGTCAATAAAACGAAAAATTTGTATATTATTCATCCAAAGTTTTTGTATTGCCTTCAAAGTAGGCCCCTTCTGAAATAATAGTCTTCCGCTAACGAACAACCCAATCAAAAAATTTTTCAAACGCATTTTTTTTGGAATCGACTCCAGTCTCTTTCATGTCATCTATCATGTTTACTGAAAACGGGTGCTTTGAAGTGGTAATTTCAGATTTGAAAAACAAAAAATCAACTGGAGTCATATCAGGTAAACTCGGTGGCTACTCGGTAAGGTTTGTGGAGATTTTTTGCTAGAAATTCGTTCACAATTACAGTTTAGTGAGATGCTCTCTCAAATGGTTTACGTCATCTTCACTTTTGATCGAGTGACGAGTTTTTTCGGTTTCAAGGCGCCATTCCGAAGCTTGCTGGTGCTGTTAAATGCGTTTTATGAGTGTAGAGTCGGAATTGAGTTCTAACGTTGAGTTCTACTGGATGAGTGTTTGCGGAAAATTCAGTTCTTTTGGCTCTCCAGGGGCAACTCATTCAATGCCTAAAAAATCGTTTGAAATAGTAGGAACACATTCGTTAGATGTAGAAATTTCAGCAACTGTATCTATCAGACTTGACGATTATCAGTCACTATTTTCTTTACTTTCCTTTAGTAATGTTACGTTCAGTGGACGATTTTTATCGCCGACCAAAGCGGTGCAAACTTTTTACCATATCTCAACTGCTTTTGAAGACACTGTACCACTTGAACGTACGTGTTTTTTGATGAAGTAGATTCGCCTTTAGTCTTTAGCAACATTTTCATCGCTTCGACACACGAAATTCCATTAGCAATGCAAAATTTGAGACAAATTCATCGTTCTAATAAGTTTATCGCTTGTGAAAAATCGCAAAACACGTTTAAGGTTAATTCACAAATTGAGTGCTGTAAACAAACTGAATACAGATGGCACTCAAACTCCGCGTTAGCAGTGTCTAAGGATTTATAGTCGGTCAACCACAATGTAAAAATCATTGGATGAAGGTTGCCAGAGCCATCTATATTTTTTTACTAGAAATTCTGAAATTATATCCCGTAATGAGGCGCCTTCATCGGTAGGATAGCAAAACTTTCATTGAAGAAAGTGCAAAATAAAATAATGAATGAAATAATGTTAAGCTGAATTAAAGTCGAGATATAGTTTGCATTCAGATGTTTGGAATATTAGATTTATTGAAAAATGATAACCAAGTATAGATATTGAGGTATATCGTTTCGAGATAATTCCACTTATTTAATTATCTTGAAATTTGACAGGGATACGAATCATTCGAATGACAATGCATTAACGGCATTTACAATGGAAGAAACATAGAGGTTAAGTTTGGTAAATTGAAAGATTTTCATCCTTAGACAATGGCGTTAGTATAGGGGGCAGATGTGCCAACGAAAATAATTTTGTCAATCCCTTCACGAGGGCTTTTTGAATGATCGATTCCCGATACTTTCTCGACGGACTGTACACTTTTTTTCAAATGATGCGTGCTCCTGTTTCATTTCTACGATTGCCTAATCGGAGAGACATCCCAAAATGTTTTGGTAGCATTGTTTTTCAACCATTAGCTTCAATATTTTTCGTTCTATGGTACAAAAAAGGGAAACGTTTTTCAACTTCTCGCTCTCCTCCTGATAATTGTTGAACTTCCAGCACCATTTCGTGTTTTTTTGGATATATGTCAAAGACTGAGAGATATCAGTCTATAACGAGGGCAAATGTACAGACGAGTGATTAAGAAATATTTATGTAATTAATATTTAGAATCGAAAAGAAGTGACAGGATAATAATCACCTTATATCAGTATGAACAATTATATCGCAATTCGATGTAGCTTCTTAGTTTCATAGGAAATGTTATTTTTTATCCCAACTGTATTAATTTTTTTGGTATCCCCATAGAAAGTGTTGTTTTTATGCATTATTAATTTCAAATGGAATTTGTGAAATTCGGGAATTTTCAGCTTTGGCCAGTTGAGACACAAAAAATGTTTTCTGGATATTGACAGAAAGTAATGAGACCTACCTGAAAAAATTTCCCAAATTCTTCATCAGTTAGTTGATAATATAACATAGAAAGCAATTTTTACAATACAGAGTGGTCAAATTGAAACGAGATAGGGCTGCTATCAAGAACCATTTCAACAGTTTATAAGAGCTTGAGGATCCGTTAATTTTTTATGTAGGAGGTAAGAATCACCCAAAAATATCCACTATCATTGGATGACGACTTGGGTGTTATATTGGAGCCTTCAGAATTTTCTTATTGGTAGTTTTCTAGCCTGTAGAACTCTGTCAAAACCAATATTTGTGAGGAACAGTAGTTTTTTCTAAAGAAAGTATGCGGCTACAAACTTATTGGACTTTTCACATGATGTTCTCACTTTTTGGCGGTTGTTGTTCACAACGATTTCCAAAAGGCATTCGACAAGGTTAGTCATGATGCATTGTTGAAAAAACTACACTTATATGGTGCACATAAACTAATTCACTAATTTCATATCTTGAAAATAGATCCTATCAACTTCAATGCCGTGGAAACTCGTCAGGAAAATATGAATATAACACTGGAGTTCCTCAGGGCTCTAATTTAGGGCCATTAATACTTTTAATCTTTATTACTGGTGATATGAAATCACATAGGAAAACTGTAAGTGAGCAAGACTGTTTCTGTCTTCAAGCTGATGTAGAAACGAACAAAAAGTATCCCTACACGAAGAGAGATCGTGAAATGTTATAATATAGATTTGACAATTCAGTGTTGAGAAAGTTAAGAAGTTTAGGATGTGACACTTGTAGATTGTTTATATTGAACAAGAAGTTTCCTTATTGGTTGCTGAGATAGCTGGCTGTGTATGAAAATATATAATGCCTGTCCAGGCAGTTAATCTCGCAACTGAAATTGAAGTTACTAGATTGTATAAATACTCTTTGTAAAACATATTTTCCGGATTTTTTTTTTCATAGTAAGCTTCTCCTTTATAACGAGCGCAACTGTGATAGCTTAGAGATGATTTATTATTAAATGAATTTCTAGAATGATTCGACAGAATCTATGTATTTTACTCCTCAGGAATCCCCACGAAAAAGCTAGAGGCGCCAAATCAGGAAACGATGGAGAACATTCAGTGCTGTTACATTTTTCTATCTGCTGCCACGAAAAATTTTGGTCTAAATACTTACAAATAGTCAAGGTTTTATATTGAAACACGAATCTTCATCACGCTGTTCCCATTTTCCACGGCCCTTAATTGATAGAAGTAGCAGCATTGGATGGCCACCCCAGTCACCAGATTTGGCTTCCCTTGATTCAAAAACACAGTATGTAGAATACAATAAGATTTTTCAGAAGTAGTACATCAAAGAATTGTTGATTTGGATATTTAGTAAGTGAGCAAGTAAGTTATAGAGTTATTCTTGAAGATAATTTTCCCAGGTTTCAAACGAATTTTTGTGCGTCATACCACACACCATTCAAGTATTTTAGGGTGATTCTTAGCCTCGCTTGGAGATGCAAGTAGTGCAGTCGCAAATGGGGAAAAAAGTGTCCCTTCAATCAAAAATTGACAGATTTTGATAACCTCCGTTTCCTTTATCCACCCTATATTTGGATTACTTACAGAAAAAACAATTTATTTACTGAAATATATATGTTGTATTGTAGCCATTTAAGTATATAACATATATATGCAGTATTATAGCTGTTCAGTTTCCAATACAACAAACAATTTTTTTTCATGTGCCAGCAAATCTGTTTGTGATTCTCTCCTGTAGTATATTTGTTGACTATCATATAGGCTTACATATATTTATTATACACCGAATTCGATTGTTTAGACTAGAGTTATACAGCTAGGAATAGTAGGGCCAATGTAAATCTGTGCCTAAAATAAATTTTCAACAGTCTGAATATTGTAATATTACTTAAATTACCATAAATTATTTTAATTATGTATGAAATTAATGTCTAGACCAAGAATAGAACTATGATTAATATATTTGTTTTTCATTTACCCCGTTGATTTTTTATTTAATTGCCAGTTCAAATTGCGTTGGACAAAACAATTAGTATTTCATTTTTCTGCCAGCCGCGCCATCTATCCACAAAAGGTAGTAACTTTTTCGTTTCAAAGAAAAAACAGAAAACTAACTTCCAATTGCAAAGTGAACTCAAAAATAAAGTGGTATATGAAGAAGTTATTTCTAATGAACTCCAGACTTTGTATATGGTCTACATACAAAGCTTCAAACAATGATAAAGGCGATATCTTTGAACAACGATGTCGCCAGCAGTGAGATTTCAAGTGCATATGCTACCCACCATATCAAATTCGTCTATCAAAACGTAGATGGCGACCTCATACTAGTGTCATCTATCTTTGAGGGCTTAAACCTTCAGGTATTCTTAGAAAATGGATAAACAGGAAACTGTAACTTACATTTTCGTCAATTTTGAAACAGTGATTGCATCTACTTCCCAATAGATAGTGCCACTAAAATTGTAAATAAATATAATCATACAAGTGATGATAATAATTTGTTGGAACTGTTAAGTTCCAATCAATTTTCTGAATTTACTTCTAACAAAAAAATCTTCAAAAGTGCGACTTCGTATAAAAGCATAATCGTCTCGAATGGTACTCGTTAACGAACGAAATGTTTTCACCCTACACAAAAAGGACTATTTTTCAGTTGTTTACTAGTGTTCAAAATTTTTTAATCAATTTCAGAAACTTCACTAAATATTCACAGTAGATGGCGCTACTTTCGATTCACTAATTTCTACTTAGGATCCGTTTATAAATAATTGTCAAAATACTGAATTCAGTTAGTTTTCAAATTGACGAGGTGGGGTGTATATCTTTGATGTTTCCAAATAGTTCATTGTCATAAATTATTGCTTTTGTCTAAGAAACATTACAGAAACCTGTCTCCTTTCTAGGAGAGTTTCTAGTTGCTTGGGATAACCCCCCCACCTTCCCATCTAAAGCTTCTCAATTTATTGTTTCAAGTCAAGTAATCGATCGCTATATATAAGTGGCGCTACCTGTTGGGTTTTGAAGGTAGTTCTTTGATTACAACTAAATCAATTCACAAAATTGGCGTCACTTTCTGTCCACTGCTTTTTCACTAAGTTAACGTGCATAGTATATCAATCCCAAAATACGAAAATAAAACTACTAAATTCTGTTACTATGTTGATACAACGGGTAGGTGCATAACTTTTATGTTTTCAAATAGCTAATCGTCGTATATTATTTTTTTCTATAAAACCTTTCATATACCAACCTCGACTCTAAAATAATTACCTCCCGCACGGCTGCATGACGTTGAGCATCTCAATTTATTGTTTCAAGCTGAGTTATCCATTGCTATCTGTAAGTGGCGCCACCTGTTGTTGGCTTTCGAAAGTAGTTCTTTGATTTTCCTACATTAAACTAATTGCCATGTTTTTGAATTCATTCACAAATTTTTTTCATCAAATTACAAAAATTCTTAAATATCAAATATTAAATATACCATTCTCAATTCTGAAATAACTGCTCGTGATCCCTCCTCCCACCTGCCTCCTTCAATTTATTGCTTCTACCTGAGTAATTCACTGCTATCTGTAAGTGGCGCCACCTGTTGGCTTGAAAATTAATGTCTTCATTTCCGTTCGTTAAATTAATAGCGAAGGGTTTTGTTATCATTCTTTTTTTAATGAGATATTTTTTGCAACAACTTTTTTCTTAACTGCAATATAGAACTTAATAATAGATTCACTTAGTTTGTAGAGAACTTCCCTGACGATCATCTTCGTTTCATTCATGATTTGGAGCTTAGCCCCCCTACCCTTTTTTCCCATCAATAGAAACTGTATTCATTGTTTCAAGCGAAACTATGAACTGCTATCTACAAGTGGCGCCATCTGTTCGCTTTTAAGAAAAGTTATTCATATTCACTACATCAAGAATAGAGTGAAGCTACTTTCAGGCCTCAACCATTCAAACTGTCAAGACAGGCAAAGAAGTATACTTCCATCTCGGTGTTCATCTTAATTTAGCCAGGATTGAAGCTTGGCTCCCTTACCCTTTGGACTGAGATTCGTCAGAGGGACGAATGGGCCAAATCTGATCTATTTGCTGACGACATTAAAGTCCTCGGACATCAATGCCGCCCTTCACGGTGTACCCCTACCTGGCTGGGATGAGATGGATGAAAATGTTATTCATCTGTTAACGGGGGACATAGGGGCCTCACTCGACAGTGTCGGGGCCTTCTATATCGGGAGGGATCGTCTACAGCATAATCTATAGCTTCCCTAACTAACGGATTGCCATGAGCTTCAGCGGAATCTAGAACTCGCCGATTCCTCGACTGAATGTAAATATACTTCCATCATCCACCTAAAGCATTTCAACTTGTTTCAAGCTGAGCTCTCCCCTGCAGTCTAGAAGTGGCGCCACCTGTTTGATTTTAGGATTTTTTTTCTGTATTCAACAGTACATCAACATTTCTCCCAACGAAAGTACTTGCACTCATGTGGGACATAAAAAAACAGTTATATACAAAAAATATATTACTAATAATAATCTACCATGAAAAAATACATTTCCAAAATAGTTTGAGATAAAACAGTAACAAAAACGCTGGAAAAAATACAGGCATAATGAAGTATAAGAATGTATAAAATACTAAAGCATTTAGTTACTCCATTACAAAAGACAACTGTACATAACAAAAAATAGAAATCTTCTCAAGACAATAACGCCTTTACTCTGTCACTGGGCCGATTGTTCTTTTCTGTGCTGCTGCAGATAACCTGTTTTTTTGAATTTCTAGAATATGAAACAAAATCGAGTTAATGTGACATAGAGATACAGTAATATCGTTCAGAATTCACAAAGAAACATTTTGTTTAAAAAATCTGTTTTATTATCTGTTTTAAAACCACAAATTGAAATAAACAATTTTGACTTTCTGAATTTCAATTATGGAAAAATAGAGGAATCTGAATTCTTATATAATATATAAAGAACACTAATCTGATTGCAGAATCATAAAGTTACAAAATTCACAAAAAAAAAGCAGATAATATAATGAATCACCTCCTGAAGATGCCACCTATTTGACGACACGTGGCCATATACCTTAACACTGTCTGAAAATATATGAATACAAAAAAACAAAAGCCAATAAAAACACTCGTCTTCCTGAAGCTCAATTAGATTTCAACTGATAATGAAATGACAGAGGTTAACGAAAGTCAGTCAATGAGTCAGTCAGCGAGAATTTCAGTCAGTCATTGCGTCATTGAGTGATTCAGTCAGTCAGTCAGTCAGTCAGTCAGTGAGTAAGACAGTCAGTCGATCAGTAGGTCAGTGAGTCAGTCAGTCGATCAGTAGGTCAGTGAGTCAGTCAGTCGATCAGTGAGAATTTCAGCCAGTCAGTGCGTCATTGAGTCAGTCAGTCGGTGAATCAGTCAGTCCGGTGAGTCAGTCAGTCCAGTGAGTCAGTTAATTGGTGAGTCGATCGGTCGGTAAGTGAGTCGGTCAGTCAATGAATCAGTCGGTGGGTTAGTCAAAATATCAGTCAATCAGTGAGTCAGTCAAGTCAGCCAGTCCAGTGAGTCAGCCATTTGAACAGTCAGTGAGTCGATCGATCGGTCAGTGAGTCAGTCAGTCATTCAATGAGTCGGTGAGTCAGTCAGTGAATAAGTCAGTTGGTGAGTCAGCCTCTGTCAGACGGTGAGTCAGTCAGTGAATCAGTCAGTCAGTGAATGACAGCAACTCTGTCAGTGAGTTGAGTCAGTCAGCCAGTGAGTCAGTGGAAGTTTCAAAGTCCACATGAAAACCCCTGAAAGCTCTGTATTTCAAAGATGACTCTAGCAAATCATCAGATGTGCTACATTTTTGAAACAGTAATTTTAAGCTCTACTGAAATATGCAGGAATATATACAGGGTGTCTCATCAGAAAAATTGTTTTCCAACAATAATTATTGATACCTCATTTATAAAAATAAGCTTTTACACGAATCAATTATATGTGAAAAAGTGCTTTGGAAATGTTTTCATAGAAACAAGAATATTTTTACAGAAAAAAAGTTACACATAGATATCGTTAAACGGTTTTTCCCATTAAGTTTGTCTTAAAATATGACCGTCATACAGAGGCATCAGTTTTCATTTATCTAGTTTGAAAATAGGAGTTTCCCCTTAAAAGTGTCCAATTTGGCCACTCTGTTCAAAATAATTTCGATGTATCACATCTGTCAGGAGTCCCATGATGGCTCACAATTTTTTTTCAATTTTAGACAATAGAAAAGTAACTATTCCATACCTGCCAGTGTTCGTAGCTAATCGTGCTTATAATTTGGGCATTCACTCCTCCTCCATCTCTGAAATCTTTCAAAGCCTTCTTCCTTGCAGGTTTAATGATTGGTTCTCCTCTGCTATCTGGAAAGCCAAAAACTAATAATAGTACTAAAATATTGACCCTGTGTCTGTATTTGAACAAAGAGGATCAAAGAGAGGGATAGCTGGCTGCAAAATTAATTCACTCCTGGGCAGAGTAGAAAACTCATACACCCCTGTTGAGCTAGCATTCATTTATAGGCTATAGTTTGGAATTAATTTGTGGGTGTATATGCTTATTTGTATAAATTTGTATGTGTATATATATATATATATATATATATATATATATATATTTATGTGTATCTGTGTTCTATCTCTTTCTCTTTTTATATTTAAGCTTGTAGTACAACTGACTTACCTTACATACCCAAGTGTATAAAAAATGGTGAATAACCCATATTATTATTATTACTATTACTACTCTATTCAAGAATTTTTTGTTCTTTTGATTGATAGATTGGTTTTAGATAATGAGTAGAGATAAAGATAATATTATCAGTCAAACTTGAAGAGTTTTTGATCAACAGTTGCTGCTACAGTATAGCAGAGTTTTTGAGTCAATATGAGGACTGATATCATAGATTAGATATTTTCTGATTGTAAATGTCAACATGAAATATACAAATTATAATACTCACTCAAATCAATAGATGCTCTTCCGTCCCTGATCAGAAATGCAAAATAAAACATATTTTCCACAGTGCTGGCAAAGTCATCAGTGTCGATAATATAGTCATAATACTTGATTGGTTCCTCGTTGTTATGGACATATTTCTCCATCAACACGTCGTGCAGAACTTTCACGATCTCTTCGATACCTTCCTCGTCTTTATCGACACTGGTGACTTTCTCTGGTTCCTTCCTCTGTAGCCTTTCCTTCACGACCTTCTGTCGTTCTTTCTTAGGCTTTGGTTGAGGGAGATTATTCAAATCGTATGCACCATACACATAGCGATATTTGGGTATATCTGGAATTATACTTCGGGCATCCTCTAGGAGATTCAATAAGTCATTGGCTTCCAATTCTTCGTTCTCATCATCCTTTATGCTATTAATCTAAAATAAATAGCAAGAGTATAATTTCCTTCTTCTTGTGATACGATGAGATTTTTGACCTTCAGAAATTACAAAAATTGCTAGGTTCAAAAAACGCATGAAAGGATTGTGAAAAACAGTACTTACTATTTTGTTGGAGAACTCACTCTGCTCGTATGTTGATGTAAACACGTCAACGGCTTCTATACACTTTTTCAGTATGTTACTGGCCGATGAAAGAACCATACAGTCCAAGAGGGTTTCATCTGCATGTTCTACACGCTCGTCTATTTTCCATTCATTATCAAGATTGTTGACTTCTCGTAAAACCTCCCCGATATCTTTAACTGTGTTGAGGCCTACATCTTCAGTTTCCTCTAAAAGTCATTGATATATTTATTACTACAAATACCATTCAGTTGATGTTTAAACTCACGTAATACTTCTACTCTATTCAACAAATTTCTGTAGGATAATTTCCGTTGCTGGGGAGTCCTTCTCATATCTGAATTATTGTTTTCTTTGTTGCCATTCAGTACTGACGTTTCCATACTATTATTTAACAAATTTGTTGATAACCGCTTATTTTTGCAGTTGTTTGAAGGTTAAGTTGTGTCAAATTCTTCTTCTTCCCCGGAGAAGTTTGCAGACTCAGGATGTGTTCCGAAACCCAGAGATGTGTTTAGTGTGGCATATGATGTGTTGACGCTAAAAATCGCTAGTCTAGTGACAGCAGAAGACTTCAGAACACTTGAACTTCTCTGTTTTGTTGATTGAATATAGAATGATACTAGTTTTTACTAGATCGTTGGCACATACCTAGTTGGCACATAAGTCAAGCTAAATAATGTAAAACTTTGCAAAAGCAAAGAACGTTGCATTCTTGACACAAAACTAGACAGACAGATCGTTTCGATC
>WOGP01000140.1:0-30993 GCA_015342065.1 Leptinotarsa undecemlineata
TATGTATAGGCAATATTCTGTGATAATTAGCACAATATATCTAAATAAATAGTTTGAAATCACGTGTAGATAGATACTTAGCAATCAAATAAGTTTTGGTTGCATAACGTCAAACAATCTAATGCGATAAGACTAAAATGGAAGAGGCGGTATCATCATAAATGTTAAGTACTCACATTGCGAAGTATCTCTGAGCTGAATAACTAAAAGAATTACAAAGAATTGTCTCTCACCTCTTCCGAGGAAATGTGTAATTCCCCTAGGTTTTAGTTGATATCCGTCTGAGTCCTTAGATGGATTGTCGACAAGAGTTTGAAAGGCAAAGTAAAGAAAGTAAATGTATTTCGGAATTTTTAATATTCATATTTTTTGGCGCTATATTCCAACAATTTCGTTGAAATTGCATGTAGAAATAACATTTATTTCCCTTACATACAATTATAAAAACAATCCACTCGGTGAAGCATAAACATTGGTTACAATACCTTTTTGCGTGATTTTTTGTTTGACAAAATCATCGATGATATCGTTATTAGTAATCGTGTTCATTAATTCTGACTCTATGCACAAAATAAAAAAAAACGTTCAATTTTTTTTGTCTCAAAGGCGATCTTAGATAATTGTTTACCATTTTTAGACAAGAAAAACTTCTCTCGCCCGAACAATTCGTCGCTGAATGTGCAATGACAAGTGAGAGAGGAAGGGACTTTTATCTATAAGACATCAGACAACCGTCATGTCAAAATCTTTTTGATTTTCATGATGTAGCAAGAAAAAATTAGTCTCAAATGTACCGCCCCAAAAATCAGCCGCCCTAGGCTCAAGCGGCGGTCGGTAGCCGGTCGGTTCGATGTGGGTGCTTTGTTCACTCACTTGAATTGACTGCTGTGCTGGTCTGTGGTTCAAGCCCCAGTCTGAACGATTGATTTTCACTTGCTATCGTCCAACCCTTGTTAGGAATCAAACGTTAAAAGGTAAGACCTCGTTAATCCTTAGCTCTCACAAGTGTCGACTTCTTAGGGTTATCGTTCGTAGGGGTGCGACAGCTGGTTGAAGGAAAAACAGATTTCCATCGTTCTCGATCATTTGACCATGTTGGTAACACATTCTTTCCCGACTTTTGCAAACTTCTTAGTTTCAAAAAGTTTATTCGATGCTTGGTATCCTTCCACAGTTTCATTATAGATTTACGATTTTGTTGTTTGAACGTTTTTCAAATAAACAATATACATTTTTGCAGTTCAAGATATAATAATAATATCAAACTGATTTACATCAAAAGATGAATTATAACTGCAAATTATAATGTTTTGATTAAAATAAATAGGTTGGAAAAAGAAAATGGATACTCTTTAAAACATCAGCAAATGATACATATTTATTTTTATAAGCATATATAAATTCGACTCATTTACAAATCGGTTTTTTTGTCAAATAGCTAATTTATCAGATGGGGAAATTTTTTGCCCTTTCTACATTTGTAATTATTTTCAAATTTAATATTATGATTATTTTATAAATGTGTAGAACGTAACACTCCTGAATGAAACACTATTTCAAATATAAATTGTCCTTCGCAAAATAAAAAATTTGAATAAAATTAGTTTTTACGATATTTCTAATATCTTCGCATCATACATAATATATCGTTGGAAAATTTATATTAAAACCCCCATTCCGATGTCTATTAATACTATTTTTAACGCAATATGATGAACAGCGTCGGCCAACTCTTTTGAAGTTGTTTGTCGAGAGTCACTGTTTTAATGGCTCGTTATCGGCGTCCTTAGTGAGTATAGCGGGTAGAAATATCTCAGTGACTTTGTGGGTGAAATGCAGTGCCACTTGTTTGAGACGTTTCTTTCTTTGATATACCGGCATATTTGCATTTTTGAAACTCTTTCACTTTCAGACAATACCGAATGTACTATAGTGACTCAAAAATATTGCATCAGTTACATGAAATGTTAAAATATCATTCTGAAAAAAAAAAGTATAATAAAATGTTCACAAATAAACTTCATTTAGGTCTACAGTTACGATTTAGTACTTGTGAAGTGGATTGAAATTATTTTTGTCAATGTTTTATCAAGATAAATAAGACTTCATGCAATTCCTCAAAATATTTGATTGCCTAATCAGCAGTATATTTCTTTTTTGAATTCAAAAAAAGTTTTTTATTTTCTAATAGATATGGTTAACATCTGGCAAATGGACTTGTATAATGGCTGTATGATTTCTACTGGTACGCACATACAAGATATATGTAGTGATGAAAAATAATGAATTGGGTGATCATTCTTGTACAAAAAATTGATAATAATAACTAGCATGAATAACGGGAAATAAAAAAAAAATATAATTCCGATATAATTATAATCATTGAACATGCCACTTTAAAAAGTCTATACTCATTGTAATTAAAAACTTTATGGAATGTTTTGCTGGTCTTGATAACTGTTTATTCCAAATTTCTTATATATTCTCGAGTGTCTTCCATTCTAAAGAAAGTTTCACATATATACACAAAAATGATACATCTTTATTGAAGCAGAATTATTCAAAGTTTGCAAACATTTGTCGAAACGCGGTGCTATTTTTGTAAGACCGAAAATCTTTAAACCTTTAAGGACATTTCACAAGGCATTGTGGCGTATTTCAAGTAGTTAGATTTGAATCATCTGAAATAGAATTGACTGTTATACCTTTGATGTATTGTTGAGTTGATTTAAAAAGTCTACTTATGACCATAGACTCATAACAACTCTGGTAATTTTGAGTAGTGTAGATCAATAATTGATGTGTTCCTCAGAGTGATTACTTTCATAGGTTGAGAGTTTGACTTGTTTCAACTTTTAATGTATTCATTCAAAAACATTTGGGTATACACTCTTTTCATCATTCCACTTAAATACATTTGCGAAAGAACCTTTTTGCTTGTTTGATATAGAATTTTATATCTTATCATATACTTATTACAATTTAATTCAGTTATATTTCATCTATTGATCTTTATAATAATGGTAACAAAAATGGTACATTTTTTAATATAATTATGGGTCATAGGCTTGATAGTCTACTAACTATAAAAACTTTAATGCTGGCTTTTCAAATATTTTTTATACTCGAAAGAGTCCTAAAACAACACTGATGATCTTCTAACATGACTCAACCTCTGACAGAAGCACCAAACTCTTACGAAGGTTAGAAATAGATGAACACTTCAAACTAGCAGACCACTATTAAAATCTTCATGCAGTCATTGTTCATTGTGGTTCTGGCGTTAAATCTGGTCATTATTACGCCTTGGACAAAGACGAAACGGACTGATTTAAGTTTGACGATAGTCGTGTCACTAAGTGTTCTGGTCATGTATTCAATTTATTGCAGACTCTGGAGACACCCCATATTTTGTTTTATGAGAGAGAGGACATTGGCAGATCAGGATCTTCAGATGATGTGGTGCTGCAGGTTTTTCCGAGTTTTCCTGCAGCTGAAAAAGCAAATGCTCCACTGAAATCAATGAAGTCGCCAATTAATTTTTGTTGTTGTTTTATAATTTCATGATTTGTATTTTGGATGATTTATTATTTACTATTATTAACAAAACAACTGAAATAATAAAGAATTTAAAAAAAAATGTGAAAGAATAAGTGATAAAGTTTAATGAAACTGTAAAAAATTAAATTGAAAGGGAATTTTTGAAGACGGAAACTAATATTGGAATTAAACCTGCAATATTGATCAATGAATACGTACTGTTATTGTTATTTTTATTAGATATGAGGAAATTACTTTAGGTCAGTGATAAAAGTATTGAAACTCGAAAATTTAAAATTATATGTCATTTTTATTGATAATGAATGTATAGTAATTTACAAATTGATTATCACCATCATACACTAGTATATCAGTCACTAAGAAAACAATAATATTGACTCAATTATCTATAATTGTCATGATGCAAAGAGGAAACTAATTCATTAAATAATTCATTTCAATTTGAGAAATAAGTATTTTCCAAACATGAATTTCGTCCAACTCATCTAATCTCTTGATTAATTTTCCAATTATACAGGGCTATTCAAATTCGTTTCTGTACATGGGTATCTCGTTAATGAAATCTCGTAAAAAATCGAATACTTATAGCTCTTTTGGTTCTAGAGATATACAGGAAAAACCAAAAATTCCTAAATTATTTTTTTACCTAGATCTTCTTTATTACCAGACATATTGAAAATCTATCCACATTTTGCTAGTGGCACTTGGTGGGGGCTATCAGAATATGACCATGAATCTTTTATATAGGGTGTTATCTGACTTGGGCCACCCCCATCTTTTAATTTTTAAATACGGACCTGTATTACTTGTTGTAGTTTTTGGATCGTAGACGTTCAATTCATACTGAGAAATTTGATTTTATTTTAAATTTGGGGATGTTTCGGTAATATTTTATTATAATTGGGTCAATTATTCCCTTTTAAATTACGACCCTGGAAATTGGTTAACTCAGTCAAATAAAATCACAATAGCAACCCCCACGTCTCTCTATATACCATAAAGTTTTTAGATAGTTTTTTTTTTACTTTTAGGCACCTATTCATATTTTTTCATATTCCATTGCTCTGAACGTTTTCTATGATGAACTTCGAACAAGAAAACCTTTTATGACTATCTGAAACATATCTACAACAAAAATGTATTATATCTCTTTTGATGAGCAGAAAAAGAAATGATAGCGATAATAATATCCAAAACCAACACTGTAATTGTAATGAAAATTGAAATGAAGTAATTTATATACACAAAAAAATTAGAGGCGCAATAAATGTTCGGATTGGAGTCCTTCCATTTCGAGACAAATATTGGGCCAATATGATGGCCTGCAAGATCACCAGATCTGACTATTTTGGACTATTTTCTATGGGGGACATTCAAAAATAGGATTTACGCTGGCAGAGAAATAGAAAATATGGAAGACTCGAGATTGAGGATTTTGAATGATTTCGCAACAATGCAGCAAATAAGTGTGTTAAGGGTAATGAATAATTTGAAAGACCGAGCTCAAAAATATCTCGAAATGGAAGGACTCCTATTCCAACATTTATTGCTCCATAAATTGTTTATGTATATAAATTACTTCAATTCAATTTTCAAAAAAAAACTCTCGAAAAATTCTACGGTACATAGGAAGACGTGAAAGTTGGTATTGTATTTTTATTCAACTCAGTCAACCAATTTCCAGGTCTGTAATTCAAAAGGGAATAATTCATACAATTATAATCAAATATTACCCAAACACCCCTGAATATGAAATTTAATTTGATTTCTCAGTATGAAGTGAACGTCGACGATACACAAAATACAACAAAAAATACAGGTCCGTATTTAAAAATTCAAAGATGAAGGTGGCCCAAGTCAGATGACCCTGTATGAAAAATTCATGAACATATTCTGATAGCCCATATCAAGTGCCAATAGCAAAATGTGGACAGATTTTCAATATGTCTGCGAATAAAGAAGATATAGCCAAAAATTTGGGATTTTTGGTTTTTCCTGTATATCTCCAGAACCAAAAGAACTATATTCGATTTTTACATCATTGAATAGGTTTCTAAAATATGCAACTTTGCCTCAATTTAACCGACACTCTATCTCTTAAACTATACTTTACGAGATTCCCGTGTACATAAACGAATTTGAATAGCCCTGTATATTATATGATAAAACACTGACGTCAAGGGCTCAATGTTCGTTTTTCATTCATCATAACTGAGAAATAAACTGAAACTTCGATGCTTTTCATATTTCCAATAACTTTTGAGGTTTCCATCTTATTTTCTCTTGGATGACAACTTTCCTGACTTGTCATTTTTCATGTTGAGGAATGCTAGATTTAAAATTTATATTATTTCACAGCAAATAAATTTAGAAATTTGGTAAAGCTATACTTAAGAAAGGTAAAGTTCTTGATGATAAATTTAAACAATATTCCACTCAAATCAGTACATGAAAATGAAATTTTTCATGAGCCTGACACTTGGCAGGCCATTGTGGAAGTTATTCTGATAAGATTTCGCTACAGAGAAACTTACCTAAAACCAGGCAATCTGATTGTATTGAGCAGCCAAAATCTTTCAGGTTTCACCACGAGACTTTTAATATAAACTCAGTTATAATAATATAAAAACGTCTTTATTCACCTAAAGAACATACAGAATATACAAAAAAAAATTGAGGTGAAAAGGCGGAGTGTTAGCAAAGCTGTTTTTAAACTCAAAAAATGACTGTATTAGTGTTTTCACTGACCTCACTTCAACTTTTGACTGTGTAAACATCAAATTCTCATAAATAAATTAAATTTCTATGAAGTCGAATTTGCTTGGAATCAAAAGATCATATTCAAGAGAAAGATCCCAAATGGTAGAATTTGCATATTCTCATAGAGAAAGAATGAAGTTAATCACAGAAGTGCTGCAAGGTTACATACTGGACCCACACCTGTTTCTCATATATATTTATAATTAACCTCATGCCATCGCATGCTTATCTACAACGTTATTAAATTTCTCGAAATAATTAAGTGGGATGAAGATTCATTAGAACTGAATGCTTGAAGTAAAAATCTTAAACCATAATGTGCTCTTTAATAGTTTATTTACAGTCTACTCTACAATATGGTGTGGTCTCTGGGGGGTCTTCTTGTCACTTTGAAAGGGCATTTGTATCTCAAAAAAGGATAAGAACGATTTGTCATGCTCATCCAACCACAACATGTAAACCTTTATTCAAGAATCTCACTAACCCTTCCATGTTTATATATTCTTGAACTGATTATGTACACAAAACATATCCAAAATGAACTAATGAGGAATGAAAACACTCATATAATGCTAGGAATAAAGAAAAACCTCGACAACCCTATTCAAGGTTATCAGTCTGTGAAAATTCACCAATGCATATTGGTATCAAGTGTTTCAATAAAATAAGAGATTTGATAGATGTGAATCTGAATGACATTGTATTCAAAAATAAATCAAAAAAGTTTCTTCTTGAAAAAGTATTTTATGTTAAAAAATTTTATAATTCGTGATCTCATAATTGTGTGACTGACTATCGTATGTACAATTTTTCTGGTTTGTTTTGAGACTATAATCATACTATCTTAATAATTTATTTGTAGAATACCTTCTTTTCTTTCTTGACTAGTCTGATAAGTGTTATGCATGTGTGTATGTATAATGCCTTGTATAACCTTTTATTGATGAATAAATTCTATTATTATTATTATCGAGTCGAATTTTATTGTGCACTAGCGACCCGCCTAGGCGCCGCACGAGTGCAATGCTGATACTGAATATACATATAAACGAGTGAGATCGCTGCTAATCATAAAATGCTCTAGGGCGAAGGGCGGCCTTCGAAGCGCTATTTATAGGCACGCACCGCGAGCCGGTACCGCCGCAACCACTATGTATGTAATATCTTCGAAAATATTCATTTAAATTACATGCTGTATAGTGCCATATTGATCTATATTAAACGCACAATGTATTTAAGGTACTTAATTGGACAAGGATCGTTGCTGTATTGCTTAAGATCGCTTCGTAAATAAGCTATTATTTCTCGAGGATAAAAAATGTTTATTGCGGGTTATCCCTAAGAGATAGACATATACCATCGCGGACTTTTTTGTAGACCTTTTATGGTGTATAATACTGTAGTACATTTCTTAAGCTATCTCGTAGGGCTCAGCCAGCGTTTCCCATGTAAGCGCAAAAAATGTGTTGATTACGACATCACATTAGAAACTTTTTAAATTATCAATGTTTTTTGAAATGTTGGTTGTCTCAAGTAGTTAAACTGAAATCAGTCATTACCAGGAGTTCCGTTCAATTTGTAACAAAGTTGACATCTTACATCGAAAAGTATATGCACACTAATCATGTCGCCAGAATCGAGATTGATACAAATTGGTTGATCATCTCTTAGTATCTTTTTGTTTATATATTTGAACTGCAAAAAGTTTAATATGTACTAAAAATATTGGAGTATTACATAATTAGGTCAAGATATAGCTATGATGAGTTTAATGAACCTGCAATGTTTTTGTATGTAGAATTGCTGAAAAGACACTTGAAAATATCACAAATTTGGTAAACCAGTTGAAATGTAAAATATGTGATTTAAAACTTCATCACACTCTTTACTATGTTATGCATATAATATATGTACATATAAACCTTCCTCTTGAATCAGTCTATCTATTTAAAAAACCCGTATAAAAATCTGTTGCATAGTTTAAAAAATATAAGCATACTTAGGGGCAAACAGCGGAAAGCGGCTTTGTTTTATACTATGTAGTGATGTTATTGTTATTGATATGAGTTTCTGAAGATGAATAAATATTATTATTATCATTATTACATTATAGCTACTATAAACATTTAATGTTTCTTGGGATCAAAAAACTTACTATTATGATAAATTATTTTTAATTTTTTAAATTGTGTTTTATATATACAGATTAATGTTTTCTATTAACAAATATTTAAAAGTAAGTTCTTTTTACTAAAACTAAGAAATGTCTTTATCACAGATTCATCACTGTCGGGTCTTAAAAGGCTCTTTTATCTTCTTCCTTCAGGCGCATCTTTGAAGCGCTTTGTGTACTATCAGTAACAGGTAAAAGCGTAGATGACCTAGTTGTAGTGTTCTCATCATCGGATTCATGCGAGTCACAGTGTAAACAAATATTCTGAGTAGAGAGTGTCATCTCGTACTTCTCTTCGAGCAGGAAATTCTCCGCTAACAACTTTTTTCTTTGTTCTTTCAAATAATCATTTTCTTCCAACAAACTCATGTAGGACTCCTTTCCTTGCCTAAGGAGAGCCTGAGAATCACTTAATTCTCTTTTCAACTTGTCTAATTCTTGTTGAAGTTCTCCGATTTGGCGATCATATTGTTTCTGATTTTGTTGATACTTTTTTAACATTTTTGTTTGTTCGCTCAGTTCTACTTCCATCAAGGCTATGTGATGTTTCAGTTCTTGAATCTTCTCTGTCTGATCAGAGATATCACGTGACTTCTTTTGAGGGGAAGTTTCTTCTGTACTGGAATCATCAATGCTTATAACACTATCATTTCCATTTGACGATTTATTCAGAAACTCGAATTTTAATTGTTCAATTTTTCTACGATGCTGTTCCTCTAACCTTTCCACAGCCCTCTCGACAGCCTCCTCAATTTCTTCTTTATGTTGTATCTCTTTCTTTTTAATAAAGTCTTTATATAAATTAATAGTATACTCCCTTTCCTCTTCGACTTCTTTATAATGCTCCTCCTTGTTATGTTCAATTTCATTATATAAATCCACGACCATTTTCCTCAGCTGCTCCAATTCTTGGTCACGGGCATCGTTCACTTCCTCTACAGGCTCTAAATTTGGCCTCGCATGTTCGGCCATGTCCGAAAATCTATTTTTTCTCCTAATCGGCTTTGTCGGTTGCTCTTCTATAACTATTTCCTTCGCAATGGCAGCAAAATTCAGAGCTTGATAAGTTTCATCAAACATATCTCTGCAGGGATTGATGTTAACAATCATTTCTATGTTCTCAAAACCCATTAAGGCTCTTTGAAACAGCTGTGTTAATTTCGATTCTCTGAATGGGACTAAACGTTTGTCTTTTATTTGTTGAAGACTTCTCACATTCTCGATGCACCTGCCTGCAACAAAAATTGAAGTGAACATTCTTGTTACTTCCTCTAAAACCATCTCATGAAAAATTTAATATTATTTTTCAAAAACATTATGTGTACACTCAAATAATAACTGTTTATTGATATACTAATAGTGGTCAAAGTGGTGAATGGTAAGATGAATAGATCAGATGGTAGTGTAGCTCCCGAGATAGCCCAAGTAGATATTTTTCTTACAAAAATGTATCAAGCACATTGTGGATTAACTCTGCTAGTTTAGATAGCTGATAGAGCAGCAAATAGTCATAATAGCCAAAGCAGGTTACAAGGAGCCCTGTCGATCTTTTTTTATTCAATTTGGCATTATGTCACTTCCAACATTATATATCTATAAAGTTTCACTAGTCATCTTTACTCGTCTCTGAAGACACTAAGCCTTGCAAAATATATATCTACTATTGAAAAGTTTCTTCTCCAACAGTGTTTTTATAACTATGAAGAATATATTAACTTGGCAGGATATTTAACTTGTGAAAGACTTCATTAAATCCTTGATATATTGATTTCATTATTACACTTTCAATTGACAAGGATTTCTGTATTCCTGACTTGCCATAAATATACTATGTATGTGAAATGGTCAAATAAAGTACCCTACTCTACTCATGATACTTCCCAGAAGCTACTGAAATATGCTACACTATAAAACACAGTATATAGCGCAATAGGCTCTTGAGGCTGCAAAATTTAATTTAAAAAAATGCAAAAATGCCAAAATTTGTTCAACAAATAAGAGACACTTTCAATTAACAGAATCACATGTATAAAAAATAGTATCTAATAGAGTGCTAATAGTGGTTCAATGTCGACTTTTTACAGATCATTCAACTTCAAACAATCATCTTTTATTTGTTGAAAATTATCTTTTAGGGTTCTGAATTTGTATTTTGCTTAGGTAGACCACAGATTTCTGAAAAAAAAATCTGGAAAACGTAGATACATGCCTGAAGAAAACTATTATGAAGTGAAATACATATTGGGGTTTTGTCAAATATTTTTTCAAAATCTCAGCATAATTATAAGGAACCAACTATTAATTTATGCAACCAAAAGAATATTTTAGACATATCAATAATATAGAACCTCAAACTTCACACCTTTATTCATCTGGCAAAAAACAAATTGAAACACTCAAGTTTGATTTTTGACTATTCAATAAAGCTATCAAAAAATCTAAGGGTTTTTAATTTCAGATCAAATATTGGTAAAAATCGATTTACTGAAGTAATTTTAATTTTTGAAAATTGAATTAAAAAATGAAAATATCTTCTGTTATGAAATATTTTGTTATCAATATTTTATATATTTCATACATTTTATTTATGCGAATTAGTTAAACTTTCTTTTGTTCTTTTCCATACTGTTCTTTTTCTCCTAGTATGAACATTGTACTTTTCCTTGGAAATTAATTATTTATTATTAATAATAATAGTGATAATAATAAGTCGCAGGACTCAATACAATGTAAGCGTAACGTCTCTATGGCCTGGATTGATTACCGTAAGGCATTTGATACAATTTCGCATGAGCTCATCTTGCATTTGCTCAGATGCCTCGCAGTACCCGAACAAATAGTGAGATGCATTGAACAACTGATACAAGCAAGAGAGCAAGAGTCCAAACAGGGTGGGTCACTTTCAGAAGGGGTGTATTTCATGATGATACCCTCAGTCCCCTTCTCTTTTGCATCTCACTATTGCCATTATCCTCTGCTATGTATAAAATATATATTCTACACGTTCATGTCTATATTTCTGTAAATGAACAGGCTGAACACAGAAAGAACAGCGATGGATGCATATTTCCGGAAGGTCTATGTCTAAATTAGCGAATATCTGATAACTGGAATGGGGGGCGGAGATTTCAGTTTTTGTCCCATCTGGAATAATGTTTTGATCTATAATAATAAAATAGAAAAAATAGTCTAGTTGACACAATATAGGTACAGAATTCAGAATAACAAATAATTGCAGTTTAAAAGTAGAATGGTTTTTTTTTCTAATTAGAAAATCCAAAAACATGGCATTTTCGAAATAGTGATATTCTACGACATTTTCATTTAGTATGCCCTCATAGCAAAGTATTATGTCTTCAGCAAATGAACGATTGATCCTGTCGTATCACTTGTTGATTTCGATTGACGATACTTATTAGAAAAATACCATCCACTTCCATTTTTCTTTAAAAATGTTTCTTCTCGTTAATTTCTATATCAAATGTCTGAATAGTCCATCTTTCAGCCTGTCCCCGATATTTTGCATGGCTGTCCTCACGTTCAATTTTGAAAATTCCAGACTTTTCTGAATACTCGACTTTGTCCTATGGATTTCCTAAAAGGCTATGTTTTAAATACCACCTTCATACCTAGCTCCTTGAAAATATTTTCAATACTAACAGAGTTATTGAAATTAGATATAAGAAACAATAAGCACACATAAAATATGGAGTACCAGAAAAATCGAACAATACAAACAATACCAGAAAACAAAACCATTCCATAGACTTTAGTTCAGTAAAATTAGTTAGACATGTTGACAACAGGCATCTAGGTGTCTATGAGGGTGTAGAAATAAGCAAACACAATAATATTCTGAATAACGGTGGTAGACCAATACCTAATAGTATACTATGCTTCTTGAAATAATATTTTAATTATCAGATTTACCTGGCTATTCCCTAAGGACACATTATAAAGTTAATTTAAGACAAGTAAGACCAAGGTACCTAGCAGAGGTATTTATGGTATAATTATGGTATACCTAATCTATGGTATGTCTAATTAGCTCAATCTTCATCTTGAAGATGATCACTTGGTGATACACGTGTTTGGTGTTGTGATAAAACTTCAGTAATGTAATATGTGTGTAAGTAACTATTGTCAAATTGATTCATCCAGTATGCGTACAAATAATCAATTCTTCTAGGATTCACGAAAACCTGCAAACACATTCATAAGTTAAGCTCCAATAATAAGTCATTATTTCGAAACTCGTCACTATACTGTCGGATAATGATCCTCTGTCGGATATTAATGCATTTTTCTGCATCAAGCGAGATAAAAAACAAACCGATATCGATCTGATGCAACTGAACATCAGGCGAAAAGGGCGAATGGAAGAGCCCCCTAGGACTAGAACTGTCCTTCTTCCTCATCATTTATAATAGTAGATTAGTCAGTTTTCAAATCAGCCAGATAAAAAGCTGGAAAGCAGGACCGGCTCGAGTTTGAATCGGAGTTTTCGGAACTCCATGACGCTGATTATTATTTACCTTTATTTTTCTTCAACTCTGAAAGATATAGACCACGAGAAGTCGTTAGATACAAAAATATCAAGTCACTTAAGATGAGTTTCCACCAAACAGACAAAACCACAACAAATCAGCAGCTGCGTCGATTTTGTTTTCTGCAGGCGGAAATATCAAAAGGTTTTGGTTTTTGTCTATGTTTTTGTAAACAGAGTTCGCTATGTGGAAACGGTCGGCGACAACAACAAGCAAATATTCGGTTATATGGTGGAATTAGCCGATAATTGATGAAAATCCATAACTAACGTATTCAAAAAACACTTCATTGTGAGATGTTTACTGAACAGTTTTACAAAAACGAATTTCGCCATACAATGGCTTCGTCGGGCGTGTCTTTGCTCGTAACTTTACTATTTTTTTTTTGAAGTGTTGATCTGTGATGGCTGTAAATTTCGATGATCTCAGTTCGCCATTCATTCCTAAGTCATGATTGATCAGATCTATCGTATTTATATCTCTTCCACAATCTTTTCGTCTCCTTAACAATACTGTCATCTAGTATCTTGGTTTTTTGCTTTCGCCTCTTTCACTCAAAAGATTCGATTATAAGAAAACCGCAACATTGTCTAGAGAAGGCACGATAAAAACTGTTCCTGTAGTAGAAACGACAGAAAACATTTAACAAGAAAACAAGCGAATCAAACAAATTTTTGTCTGTTGGATGGAACTCGAGTTTCGAATTTGTTTAAATGTTGATAGTGACATACGGTGATTGTACTCTGAGTTACAAAAATGTTTACAAGTGGTTCAAGCTTTTCACAGAGGATCGAGAAGATGTGAATAACGATACTTGTCCGACGAGTTTCAATCATGAGTTATAATGTTGCTGTACCAAAGTTAAAAATATGATGACTTGATATTTTTTTTTGTGATAAGTAGTTGTTGAAAAATATATCTACATCGATTTTTTGTATACATGATTAAATTCTTTTTGCTCTCGTACGAAAAGAGAGTTTGTACCAATAGTTGTTCTTTTTTTCATGTAATTGTAAATTCCTTTCTCCGAAGGCTCCTTGGTGGAACATTGAATTGTAATTGTGACAGTAATTCTTGCGAGACAATTTTGTTTTTAATAATTTTAGTTAAAAATAATACGTCACCGACAGTTTTTCTATCGGCCAGTATGAGAATATTGAATTTTTTCCTGATGATGTCATAGTTGCTATAATCTACAGGGGAATTGGTTTTGTATCCCAGGAATCTCAAGAGTTTGTTTTGGATTTTTTCCAGTCTATTGATATTAATTGCATATATTAGGTTCCAGATTATAGAGAAAAAACTTATATTACTGTGGATATGTGCATTTTATAATGAAATTAATGTTTTAGGGTTTTTGAAATCTTTGCTGCTCCTGCTGAGAAATCCCATCCTTATATTTGTTTCGCTTGCAATTTTATTTATATGTACTTTGAAATTAAGTTTGTCATGTATTATTATTGCCAAATCTCTATCTCGCTAACTTTCTGAATGGGTTTCGGCTTGATTGCATATAGGAAATTTATTTTATTTTTAATTATTCGTTAACCGTATGTGAAGAGATTTTTCCAGATTCCAGATTAAGGGAAAGTGTATTATTATCTCAAAACAACGAAAATATTTTCAAGTCAATCTGGAGGGCTCAGCAGTCACTTCGATCCCTTATCCTGTGGAAATTTTTCAGGTAATTTGCATACACTAGAAATTTTGAATTTTTGAAACAGTTGATAACATCGTTTATATACAGGGTGGCCCACCACATTCGCATCGGTATTTCTACGAGAAATGAAGAGAGATAGGGAAAAACTTTCAGCACAGTCGTAGGACTGGAGCATATTCCAAAATTATTTTGAAATATACAGGGTGACTCTCAAAAAAGTTACATACCAAAGGTATATTTTTTCTTATGGAACACCCTATATTTTTAATTATTTTTAGATACTATAGACAAAATGAAGGTGAGTCACTATTATATTTCCTGAACCGTTTATGAGAAATTTTTAAAAATATAAAAATACAGACCATAATTTAAAAATTGTTTTTACCCTGAAACGTGTAAAGAGCTGCTCGTGATTGAATATACTGCTTAGCCCAAAGGTTAAAGTTAACTACTATATCAAATTTTTAATGCAATATTATTCCGAATGGCGAAATAATTTGCTTCAAAATTTGGACATACATTTAATTAAATAACTTCTTAAAGTTAAATGGAACACCCCGTATTTGGTGGCGTAATCTGACGCAGAAGTAGATTTCCCTCAAGACTATATCAGGGATCCCTATACCTATCTCTTCTGGTTTTTACACAAAAGGTGTTTTTATATTTTACTCATAAGTAATTTTTTCATCTTAAAAATGGAACAACCTGTGTTATGAAAAGCAAAAAAGCATTCTTGAGGTCATTTTATCGAAAAATTAAGAATCCGAGAAACATGACGCCGTGTAAACGACCATCAAAATAGTAAGAACCTACTACTTGCGTTCCAATTATTCCACCCCACACATTAACAGACCAACTGTGCTAGTTATCAAAGGTTCTAAAAAATTTTAGGATTTTCGTCACTGTAGTAGTGAAAGTTATGTCTGTTAACTAATTCGTTGTTATGGAAAGTTGACTCATCGGAAAAAAGCACATAATCAAAATAATTTTCTTCATCACCAAACTTTTCTAATACTCATAAACAAAAATCTAGTCGTCAATCATAATCTTCAAAAAACTGTTGATGTATTTGAATGCGATACAAGTGTACAAGTTGTAATTTTTATTTATTCTCTGAATACTCTGCTTATTCCAGTTGTTTCACATATTTTTCGTTGACTTGTATGAGGGTGTTCAATTAAAGATAACATCACTAAATATTCATTTTTCCCATTTCCAGTAACCGGTTTTTTCCGTTCTTGCATATTATAAGACACACTGCCTGTTCTTCGGAAAAGTTGCAAAAACTTTTCAAATGAACGCTTCTGTTAGCATACCTTCTGGCATCTTCTTATTTTGAAGAATGCCTTTTAATATTTCAGAAATGACAATAAATTGTTACATATGCCTGCATTTTGCTTTAGATACACCTTATTTAAAAAAATGTAAACTTGTTCTTCTGGCGAATCTACGTATTATTCAATAAAAAGGTTTTAAAAACATTTTTTAGGCTTTTCGTTACAACTCAGGGTGTTCCATTTTTAAAATGAAAAAAATACTTATAAGTAAAATATAAAAACGCTTTTTGTGTAAAAAGCAGAAGAGATAGGTATAGGGAACTCTAATATAATTTTGAGGGGAATCTACTCCTGCGTCAAATTACGCTACTAAATACGGGGTCTTCCAATAAACTCTGAGAAGTGATTTAATCAAATTGGTGTCCAAATTTTGAAGCATTTTTTGCCACTCGAAATAATATTGCATTAAAAATTTCATGTGGTAGTTAACTTTAACCTTTGTGCTAAGCAGTACGTTCAATCACGAGCAGCTCGTTACACGTTACCGGGTGAAAACAATCTTTAAATTATGGTCTGTATTTTTAAATTTCTAGAAATTTCTCAGAAACGGTCAGTTTTAAGTATGGGAAACATAATAGTTACTCACCTTTATTTTGTCTATAGTATCTAAAAATATAAAAAAATATACCTACAAACAATATACTCATATACCTGTACTGAAAGTTTTTTCCTAACTCTCTTCATTTCTCGTAGAACTACCGAGGCGAATGTGGTGGGCCACGTTGTATATGTATCAAAAGTGTATTTGTTATGAGTCTGCTGAAGCTCAGCAAAGAAAATATTGTAAATGAATACTGTAGATATATATAAATAATTTGTGTTTTCGAACTCAATTTTAAACTTCACGGTATGATTCAAACGAAGTATCCACTTCCTTCAAGATTATAAGGATTGTAATGTTTTCCATTGTATATTCTGAATACAGTTCATGAAAATCCAACTATATTGACTTGTATTTTGAACATAACTTGCATGAACTTTTGTTGCATAAAATTATATAGTGATGTGAGAATTCATAGACTGAAAATGTACAGATATTCAAACAATCATCAACTCAAGCTCTAAATTCTGGTCTTATTATAGCTTATTGATCATTGCATAAATCAATATCACTTTTTGATTAAATGAATGATATCAAAAGTGGTGAACATTACCTTTTTGGTAAATTTCAGTCAAAATTTGTAATTGTTCTGGTTCACGATTTTTTTATTTCTTTTCACAAGAAATTGGAAGAAGAATAGTTTGATGAATTGATTGATGTATCCGTTATTTCGTGGTTGGAAATAATAACGAATAAAAGAGAATTGAAACTTTCAATGTTTTTACCACTTTTATTCATGAGTGCAGTAACGTTAGTTACAAATGAAAGTGGTGGAAACATAGAAAGTTTTAATTCTCTTTTCTTCTTAATAATGAATAAATTTTGTTGAAACTATAGAAACTTTCAATTATCTTTTCTTCATCAAGAATATTTTGAATGATTTCTTGTTGAACAGTTTAATTCAAACCCATGAATACCAAAAAAAATATTCGAAATGAAAATGAATTGGTAGAATTTAATAGGAAATTATTTGAGAACAAATTTTTTTCCGATGAAGATTAAGTAATGATATCAATGCAAAGGACATGAAGATTGATAATTTTTGACTTTGGAAAACATCAATAACATCTTAAGTCATTAGTTCATTTGAAAAAAAAAATGAATAAATGACTTTGAAATATCATACTCAGAAGAGGTAGGTAGTTGGATAGTTATCGATAGTTGTTATACTCCAACTTATAATTTGTTTGACAATATAGTTTTATCCATTTTGTCACCATTTTGATTAATTTCCCAGTATGGAAAACAGAAAACTCATATTTATAGTGATATTATTGGATGAGTTCTATTTTCAATATTCAATATATTTTTATAATTATGACTACTGTCATGAATCAGACAATAAAAACTATGAGTTATAAAATGATAATTCCTTTCATTTTCAAAAGTTCAATGGATTTTCGAGATGGACATATTTCTCAAAATACCGATTTCTAATTTTGTAAAATAAAACCAAATCTCAGGCAATCTCAGACAACTATTATAAAAATTATGGAGCATAAAATTTGGGATAAATTGTATTTCAACTTTTTTTTCATGCGCTCAATCGTTTTTGAGATACAGGGCGGTGAACGCGCAGCGTGCGTACTCTAATCCAAGGTCAACCGTGAATATCTGTGAATATTACCTCCAATTTTGAATAATTTCTATTATTTATCAGGAGATATATTATATTTGACAATATTTTACAATTTACATATATTAGTTTTATAATACTTACCTACTTTGTGTAATTAGAAGCTCATTATGAAATAATTATTGTACATTTTAATGTATTGAAAAAACATTTTAAATATAAAAATAATTGAGTAATTCATCTCTAAAAGGTAAAATTTTTTTGATATTAGATAATATATTATAGTCATCACATTATTATATATCTTACATTTATATTAATTTATTGAAAGGAAATTTCAAGGAAGTAAAGTGAGTTAATATATTTTAATTTTATCTTGATTCAACAGCTGTACATTTCTGACAATTAAAATGGAAGTGAAAATCTTTAAATTTTTGATAATGTAAAAAAGAAAAGTATTACCTTTCTTCTTTTTCGCACGTTCAGAAATTTCTGTTTCATCGACATCGTCTTCGTTGTCGTGAATCATTGTTTCCAGACCTTCCTGAATTTCAGTGTCAAATGCACTCTCTTCTTCACTGTCACTTTGCAATGATACAGCATTGAAGCAAGCTTGCCCATTATACTGACCACAAGCTAAAGTGCATTGCAACCCCGATTTAAAAAATGAAGTATCAAATAATTCATCGGGAGCTGGTGGTAATATTGTTGTCATTGGCTCTAGAAATTCATTTTAAAGAACTTGGTAATAGACACGGTTTATATGTTGGTGAGCCGCAGCACTTGTCGGTGGAAGATTACATAACTGGACAGGTTTATGAAGTTTTGTAGATTACAGTTCGCACGCTGTGAGTTTACCAACCTCTATCTCAAAAACGATTGAGCTCATGAAAAAAATGTTCGAATAAAATTCATCCTAAATGGTATGCTCTACAATTTTTATAATAATCATTATCATCATTGAAGAGGGCTACAATTTTTCAATAACAGTTGATCTGAAAATGTGACGTGAAAAAATCAAACTCACTTTGGAGCAATGAAGTATATGCAGTTAGCCAAATATTCATTTCTATTTCGTCTTTGTCTGAACCACTCCTCATATTAGTAACCGCTTTGTAGCTCATTAAATGAGGTGTCCTCAAGAGGTATAGCAATTCTAATTAGTTGACTTAGCCTATGAACTGAGAAATAATGTGTATCAACTGATTAGTCTGTCACTTTCAAATATTTTTCAATTCTGTCATTGATATGTTTACGTCGAATATTCAATGTTCCGTGAAAAGAGACATTTCTCCGCTATTTCACTAGTGTAAATATGCATCAAACTCTTCATGACAATAACAATACTTCTCGATAGACGAACAGAAATCTCTCTTTTCCATCGATCCGTTACATGTCAGCTAATACTCAAATCCCCTCATTACAGGAAATATTTGGAAAAAGTAGATGAAAATGTACATAATAGAGAATGATTTGATTCTGTGGACACTAACAGCACTCTTTATGCACCATGTATATAATGCACATGCACATTTTAACACTCACAGTAGCTTTGTCATAACGTTTTGATATATTCGATTTCATTCCGTCTTTTTTTGTCAGAAAGGAAAATGGTGAGACAGTAACACTTGAAGGTTTGAATTTCTTTAAGAATCTTGTGATTTTAGTTGAATAGTAACCAAAAAAACAGATGTTTTGATGACAAAAATGTCGATTATCAAAATTTAATTAAAAACAGAGTGCTCACATCAGCCAAAATTTTGAGTAGATTGAAACTATTACTCGTAGTTTCGATCTGCAAACCGTACACATCTAATTTAAGAAGAAAATGTCATTGTATAGTATTATATATAGTGAACATTGGAAAAAGTATTTGCGTAGTATGAACTTTAACACAAACATCTTTAAAATTTTGATAAACCTTGCAATGAACAATTAAAAGTCAAATATTTGGAAAAACTTCCAAAAAGTCTAATGTTTTTCGGTGTTCAGAATACATTATTTCAAATACTGACTATTTCAAATATGATAATAAAGCTGAGCAATAAAATCAATTGATCTACAACCTCATTCAGTGTTTGATAGATATTATTTCAGACTTTTGAAAAAATCTAGGAGTCTTAGTATTATTAACAAGAGCATGAATATTCAAAAATGCAAGCTACAAATTTGCCATGGTGGAGATATAGTTCTTGATAGATAATCCAATTCCCAGAAACTTTATATAGAAAATATCAATACAGATACTCTAGACTGATCGATTCCGGCTCTAACAGAGTCACCATCAAATGTTTACTGAATATTTAAAATTATTTTATGAAAGATAAATCATGTTCATGTGTTGAAAATAAAATTGATCAAAATTCAGTACCTAACATACACTAGTATTTGGACAAGTCAAGCGATAATTGGAATCAATGAAGTTCACACCAAGATTCAGGAAGTTATCGCCAATATCGATTTCAATAACCCATTTCAATGCTTTTCTTTTTGTAGAATATCTTACAAAACAAGGAATATTTGGACACTCGGTACATAGCTAATTGTGTTACTGTTTCCCTGCAACCTGACGAATGGGAAGGGAAACAAATGAATAATCTAGGAAAACAGTTACTTCGAAAAGCAAAACCCTGACAAAATGTATTTTGTTGAAAGTGTCACTTGTTTATCATGATCAATATTCTCAGTACTTCCATGTTGGGAAAATAGCCACCAAAATCACCCGATTTGTCACCCCTGGAATATAACTAACGGAGACCGATAAAAACACTATTTCATATTATTTTCCCAAACTGGAATGTTCATTGACAGTTTTCCTGGATTATAAAAATATTATCATTCTGTACATACACTGTATTTACACTGACACCGATTTTCCACACCGCAGACTCCCGTCCTCAGCACTTTCTCAAACCACCTCACTTGATTTTAATCCTCTGAAGTCGTCGCCATTGTATGGAATCAGCAGTCAGCAAATCACATCGCATTCACACTTCTTTCACCTCATCATCGCTAATTAATTAATTACTACTTCTATGTATCATTGTCAACACACAACCAAAAAAATTCAAAATGTTATTTTCAACACATCCTGTATATCATAGCCAGGGCGGTGAGAAAAGTCAAGAGTTCAAAAAATGTTTTCAAATGGTTTATATTCGTCAGTGTCAGTTTTTCAATAATTATTTCTGTACGACCATTTGGAGATCTAAAAAAAAAGAATTCAGTTATCATCTTCATATATAGGGATATTCGGGAGCTTGATGAATCTATTTCGTAGATTTTCTCAAGTTTTCCAAAATATATGAGCAGTAAATATACTTTTCAAAATGAACTTTGCGCAACATAATCCTGTTTTTCATGGTATTCCTCACAACTGTGGATGGTAGGAGCTTATATTTTTGGTTATATATATTATTATCTCTGTGTTTTGGTTCCTATCAATGAAAGCAATCATTATTATTATTACTTTCATCAAATATAAGCAGACAGTGCAAAAACCAAAGATGGGCAATGCGATGGAAGACTTGCATAAGAGTTGTAAAACTTTGATGGAACTGGAGGCGGAACTGAGTCCTTCGGCTGAATCCGTACAGTCCCTTAAAGAACTCCTTCTCAACGGAGTTGGAGTAAGGAAATCTAACCCTGTCGCAAAATCGTGGCCAAGTCTTGTCAAATTCGACAACGCCGATGTTTTGTCTGAACCTGTCAATAGTTTCGACGAATTAGATTTTGACCACAACGTCTAAAACGAGTTCCACAACAATCCACCCATGTGCCCCTTCAAGCACAGAAGATCCAACCAATTTGTAGATTCAGACTGTTATAGGATGGGCAAGTTTCTATCCATATACACGATCGACTGTAGGGCAGTGAGTTTGCAGCCAAGGGGTCTGCTCCATCAAAACAATTACTGCTAAATCAACTCGATTTTGCAAGCCCTGATCCCGTTACCATAACTTCATAACTTACTGAACTGCCTGAGCAAAACATCTCGTCGAATGGGAAAATGAAATCTACCTCGGGTATAGTTGGAATATGCTCTTTTGTGGAGCAATTTGATTACTCACGTTACTTAATCAAGACGAAAGACAGGAGAGTGAATGGAAATGTCAAGAATGACCAAGCAGTTATAATCAACACTGACCTTCCTTTTGGTCAGATGTGGATCTACATAACATGCGGAGCTAAAGGAGTTGATTCTGCTTTGATCAGTGATTCAAGTAATGAATGAAACGTAATGGGATCGAAAAATTTAGGAAATTCAACCGGAGGGATCGACTCCACCAGTACTCCAATAAGCAACATCTTTGAGGGGCTACTGAAGTCGAGCATTCATCGTATCGGATACCACATTACTGAGAATATCCAGTGTCTTCTCACCCTGCCACTCAACATTGAGAAAATAAAGACTGTGAGAAAAGCGTTTAAGTTACACGTCTCAAAGAACAGTTTAGGGGAGCTGGCTGACTTTGTCCAAAACTAAAGAGAAGGTCGAAGCATGGAAGTAAATAAAGCTCTGCAAACTTCTCGTTATTCTCATATTGCATCTGCAGTTTTTTTAATTCAACCACAATGTTTGCACGAAGATTATCAAGGTTTTGGAGTTTGGATTCGACATTGGTATTGCCGAAAACACAGTCGCCCACAGAGTAGCAGTACAAGCTATACTACGTAGTTTACCACGACGGCAAAGATGCCAACATTGGACAACTACGTGATCGAAGCTTACAACTGCTGACTGAGGTATGATGATTTTTCGGTTAAAAACAACCACTCATTCAGTTTTCCAATTGGAAAATTCACCTTGTTTTTCATCAACTGATTTACTAATATCGAGTTGAACTCAATTTTTTCAAGAAGGCTCAAGTTGTCCAGATACTGGACAGATTGAATTGCAAAGAAAAAAAATATTGGTTTTTGATATATCGTTTTGGTGAATAATCTGAAGTTGAGCTCCCTGGTGATGACATTGAAGTATAAAAGATATAGAAGAATACGCACGTATGCATTGTTTTCTTTGAATACATATGAATGTAAAGTTCAAGTGAAAAACGTAATAATTTCTTGAATTTTCCATTAATAACGTTCTCTAATGAAATCAAAGAAGTAAACAGTCGAGTTCGCATAAAACTAAAAATTTTTAAATGATCCAAAGATAACTAGGTTACATGCACCTATCTAGGCAATTTGTTCATATTTAATTCCTTGAGCATATCAGGTTTTTCCTATAAAATAATGGCAGATCCAAAAAGTGCATCCAGGAAACCTCCAAGATATTTTGTTTTATTAATGTCCTGCCGCAAGCAAAGAACTTTTTCAGCATCGATATAATGCATCTCAACGTAATTACAATAGTTTAAGCATCTTCCAGAAGTGTTTGATACGCATATGATGAACAGGATTTTTTCAAATGTAATTTTTTCAACTGGATGTTCAGTATAATGACCTTTTCTATAGGTCAGGAGAAACTTTGTCTCCGATTGGCATCAAACGTCAATTTCAATGACATTAATAGAATTTTTTTTTAATTCCTGAACAAATTCCTCACCAATAACGGCAATTTGATTTGGGCAGCGCTATTGAATCAAAAATTACGTGAACGTCCTGTATACCTTTCACTGTGCATGCAATTGTTATCCATAATTAATATTGAATTGTCATCTTTCGCAAAAAAATTAATCTTAAAATGATGAGTTGTATCCATTTTATGAAAAAATTTAATTCAATTTCCATTTTTTGTGCAAACACACCATACAAACAATCGGAAAAAAGTATATGTTCCATGCGTCATCAAATCTGTTACTGCTCTGCCTAGTTAACTTATAACTATTTTGCAAACACTCAAGTGACAGTAAAACACGTAGTCTAGTATCACAAAAACTGATCCCGAAGATTTGGTCGAACAGAAATGAATATTTCCCGCCCAGCAAACAATTTCTGATCATCATCACCGCCCAGGAAATACTAACACATTTCTAACATACTGCTGTACATATAGCATCAACAACCCACCACACTTACATACAATGGTAGAAGTAGCGTAGGAGAGTCGAAACCAATAGCAGAGAACCTCTACTGTGGTCTCGACACACAAAGAGACAGGCCAAAGAACCGTATCTTGTCGGCCGATTTCTACGAATCAGACAATGACACTGACAGTTATCGTCAAGACAAATACCATAGTTTTAGTCGGTACACAACTCCAAAATCAAAAGACAACTGGTCGTATGCTTCCACACTCGCGATGGGTTCTCACAGAAATTCACTACCTATGGATAACAAATACATCAAGCGATCTGTAAATAAGAAATCACACAAAAAAGACAGACCCAGGCCAAAGCCTTTACAATTCGAGCACGAGAAATATTACGACCATGTTTTCCCAAAGAGGGATGGTAGAAACAGCACTGATTTTTTCTACCAACCCAGTAGTATTAATCATGCAGAGCTGTAAATACTCAGATGTGTTGTTTGGAAATTCAGGTGAGATTTCTTTTCAAATCGACTATTGTGTTAGCGTCCTAGTTTTCCTCAACTCTATGTGCTTGATATAAGACATTATATTAGTACATACTTTATTGGTGAGATTTAATCCCTAGTTGTTTCGAAGATTTTTCACTTACATAGATGTCATACATACTTACATAGATGTCATAACTTACCGGAGCTTGGATCGATATCAAAACTGTTTGTTGACAGAGGAAAAATATAGAGAGAGGAAAGCCAGTTTTAGTGAATTCTTCAACAATTGATGGGCAGCCATCGAAAACATATGTAGCAGTCTGTAATTAACAAATTAGCTACTGAAAATATCAGGCAGGTAATTTCAATTCAAAATTAAATATTTTTTTTTAATTAATGAACTGATTGATTGTTTTTCAATTGTTATTGTGTCACAATATTTGTAATGCTTATTATATTTCCTTCATAGGTATCCTATCCTTAACTGATTTCATATAGTTTTATTGCACCTAGATATTATCATTATTTGTAACTATGTTCACAGAAAGTGAGACTTTGTTTTTCGATTCGAAAGCACGTGGTTTCCAAGGAAAATTGATTTTACTTTCACAGATGAACTTTCGGACTTCTGGAAACCTATTGATTTTCAATCTTATTATTATCAAAATGGAACGAACTTGCTTTCCCAGACAGCTGATATAAAAACCAATGAATTCTCAGGATCACTGAAATGCATAATGAAACTTGCTACAACAGGTTATATGAGCCAAAGTTAAAGAAATACCAAATTATCTGAAGAACAATTTCTTATTAGTCAGTGGCCTATGCTTGAAGACAGGCAGTGAACAAATCTAAAGAAATGAACTTTAAATGTTTAAGCCAGTCTCAGATATACCTACACAGTAGGTTGTATGGACTGACGCTCATCAGAAAACAACTACTCCACTGGCTAACTCCACGAACGGCTTTGGATTATATCCGACAGGCGTCAATGCAGGAATTTTCACAGAAAATTTCCTGCATATGCAATTGGCAATGCAACTAAAAGAGTTGACCTTCAATTTTGGAAGAGGCACACTTGCAGACCGGTTTCGGGATCATTAGCCTTTCATTAGTGCAAGATAGTGGAAATCATCGACCTAAAGTCAATGATATTTCATGATTGAAAATTTAAATTCTTTTAAGAGTATGTCATTCCTCGTTCTAAGTTGGAGCGAACAACAAAAGGTCACTCCATCTAGTGTACGAGGTACTAACTGCCTGTCTTTATGCATAGCCCACTGAAAATTGTTGTTTACATAATTTGTTCTTCTTTTAACTTTGGCTCATATAACCTGTTGTAGCAAGTTTCAGTATGCAATTGCATTGTTCCTAAGAATTCACTAGTTTTTATATCAGCTATCTAAGGAAGTAAGTTCATTCTATTTTGATGATGATACGATTAAAATCATGCAGGCCAGTCTTCCTTTACATACGTGTTGAGTGTATAAACTGACACTCATTAGAAAAAACTGCTTCCCTGGCTTATTCCACGAAGAGCGTTGGATTATATTGAACAGATTATGTACGCTGGACATTTGATTGTTGATGACCTTTCTTTATGTTGAATTCACGTTTGCTTTTTATTTCTTTCATCCTACCTCTCTCAGAAGCCAAACTGGTAACAAACAGTTTGCTATGATTTCTTTCGAAAATCGTAAACTCTGCATATAGATGAACAGATAAATCAGTTCAATACGTCTTTGAATTTTTCAAATTTGTAGTTAGGTGGAACTGCCAATGGAAAATATATAATTCATCAGGTTGATGCAATATGAGTTAGGTAACTATGACGAAATAATCAAAATTGAAAATTCGAGAATTTTCATTGTCAAAATAATTTTTGTGAAACTTTAAAGAAATCTCACCTGACCAGTTTTTTCATCCGAATGAAAACTTGAAAATTCATTTTGTACTCGAAGTGGTCCAAAACATGTTTCGTCTAAGTCTAAACCCTTTATCAAATAAACTCCTTTTCTTTTTTTATATTTCATTGATTTTCAATAACACCTAAGATTCAGATTGATAATGTTAACAATAATATAATGATTTTTTCCACACATGTGTTGGACCAACTTTCATAAAAATCAATGTAAATTCAGCTATATTTAAAAGTAACTCCTCCAATGTCTTCGTTGGAAAATTTTTTCTGTACATTCATTAGACATATTTGTAAATATTATTGGGTAATATTACACAAGCATGTAAATGTGTTTTTTCCGGGACAGATTTACATTGTGTCACGTGGAACATTTACTTATGGACAAAATTGAAATGAAGACTCACTTATAGTTTTAAGTTACATTATGCTTGTCGCCTACAAACTGTTCTGTCTTTTTCTAATACTGCTCCTGTATTCCGAAACGGAGTCATATTGTTAGTCTTATTGAAAATAAGTGGTCCTGGAATGAAAACTTCACTCTTAGTTTGTTGATTTACCTATCGAAATTACTATGTTTGCAAAAATGAATAATTCATGAGTTTTTTCCTTTTCCGCTAAGTTACTGGATTGTAGAAGTTATCAAGCGGTGCAAAAGTAAGACAAAATCAAGACATGCTATGATACAAGTTGTATTTTCTCAATCATTATTGGTAGCACCATCTGCTTCATGATCTTCAAGAATGAAGGAAAATTTCGATGAAAAACCATCTGCAGCTGAAATTATTGAAAATTCTACAATTTTCAGTAATATATCGAAAATCAGTAATGTCTTCGGATCTGTTGTACCTTTAATACTATTTGTATGAGAAGTATATATTTATTTTCACCAAAAACTGATGAATAGTTCATTTTGAATCAAAAATTAATTCTTATTCTCTAAAAAAACCCTTCCATCTGAATTGGAGCAATCATTATATGGATGTAATATAAACAGTGTTTTCTCACAGTACGCGAAACTTCTGTAGTTATTTGCAAACCAATCAAAAGTAAATAGCTTCACTGTGTAAAACGCAAGAAAGTGTCACTCGCTTGTTCATTTTACTGAAAATATCAATCAACAGCTGAAAATTGATTTTAACAGAACAGTAATGCATTAGCATTTATTTTCTCTATATTATCTCCATTCTTCATAATTTATTGAACATACTAGAAGACTTTGCTAGAATATAAACTTTCTCCAAGTTTCATTATCTCTGTCGCCAACGAGTTTGACGTAATTAGGGAGAAGATTATATAGTAATGAAAAATTTTCCATCATGTGTCCATCATGTTCAATAATAATCATTTTTAATTTTCCAAATGGTATAACTCTTTCAATGATTGAGTCCTTGAGTTTCACTTGTTAAACCAATTTTCTGTTCTCTATTCAATAATCGAATGAAACCGTATATCCACCTATTTAATATTTCAGTTTATCCAATTTTTTTCAAAAAGTATACTTTTATTCGTATACATACTTCTCGTTATCGAATAAAAACGGAAATCTTTGTCTATACTATTAGGAAATGTAGATGATATCTTCAGATATATGTGATGTTACAATAAATAAATTATTATCAAGACTAAATTCAAAATATGTTATATTATTATAGGCTTTTAATGTAAAAATAATCAGATAACTGTTCCATAATATAACAATTATATTAATACTGAAGTATTGATGTATGTATTTTATTTCGAGAATATTTTATATAACTGAAATTTGTATTATTTGTTTATCGAAGATCTTTGTAGTAGGTTATTACTGAATGTAAAAATGATTATAGTATTATGTATGTTGATAATAAAGAAATGAGACAAGCACTTGTTTCCACTTTTTCCCCAGATTTTCGAAAGTACTAAGAGGTTAGCATAAATCTAAGGAAGATTACTACTGAGAAATGTATATAGCAGCAACCAAAATGTTCATTTATATACGTGACTGGATCTCAGTTTACTTGCCAGAATTGAAAAACCCTGCCAGTCTTTCCTTGTAACTTATTCGACAAAAAATCTCACAAGCAGGGCCGTAGCGAAAAGAAATACCATGGTTGGAAGGAAATCCAAATTTTCCCAACCCCACCAGCAAAATTTACCAACTTTCGAAATAATGAAAGCTGAGGGATTAGTTACTACTATAATATATTAATTTTCTCACTTAGCTATCCAAAGATTGGCTGAAGGCTTATGCCCGTTGGTGTATACATAAACAAAAAAAAATTTAGTAATTACAAAAATAATAATGTGAATTGGCCTACTTTGGACCAAGGTCCTTGGTCTTCCACCTTATCATTCAATACAGATGAAAGGAAACAATAACTGAATAATATTGTACTTATTGTTTTCTACTATTATTTTTTCTATTTTCACGGCCCGAAATTTCTCAACTTTTCTAAGTCTAGAAAACAGCAAAAAGTTAAGAATTTTGTAAAATTATCACTTCAAAATTTGTGGACTATTCAGGACTGTACTCTTACTTGATAGAAATTGAATTTTTTTGAAGTTTTCAAACAACTCAGAATTTCAAAGTGTGCGATCTCCAAGTTATGTTGGGAAATCCCAACCTCCTCCTGGTTCCTTCCCTTTTCTCTCCCTTTATTTTCTCTCATTTTTATTTTTCTAATTTTCATTCATTTTATATTATAATTTTTCTTCTATCTTCACAGCCCAAAATTTCCCAGATCGAAAAAGCAGGGGGTGAGGCTCCCACCCCCCATCTCCCCATGGCGCCGGCCCTGCTCACAAGATATTGAAATACTTGCGAAAATAGATGTTGGTCTCTAGTACTATTACACAGTTCAGTTGATCTAAGCTGCATGATTTTGTCGGCTACAATAAAAATGTATTAATTGTTAATAAATTCAGTATTCATCAATTTAGAAGAACTGGCCGATACTTGATCAAAATCCATATTGAAAAAACTGATTAATACAGTTTATAAGTATATACTATAAGCATAAACTATGCTTGAGGAAACTATTGTTTTTGCTATCGTATACCGAAACACGTGTCGCGGTTTTTGTAAAAACCATCATAGTGAAAATCATACAATAAACTGAATTGATTAGTTTTTTTCAGTTTCCATAATAATAATTATATTTTGCTTGTGAGTGTCTTTTATTGAGAGCATTCTACCTTTAAATTTGAATAAAACAAAGTGTTGTGATACTAATAATCACAATTTTTTGTTAAGTATTTTGGATTATAATGGTTTTTCTGACAACGCTCTTCCATTATTAACGGATTATTTGAAAAATAGACAGCAACTGATTAGTATAGAGAAATATAGATATATCATATCTCAAATTAGGGTTACCTCAAGGATCCATACTTGACCATTTATTGTTCTCTAAATACAGTGTGGTCCACTAAGTGTGCAACAAATGGGAAAGTTTTTTATTATCGATTAATCAAAAAAAAAAATGTATTCGTGACAAAAGCTGGTGCATGTTCCAAAACCATACCAAGTGTGATGACAAACACCATACAGGATAGGCCAAAAATATATAAAGTTCGCTCAAGAGTAAAGTACCCTTATTTCAAGAAATATAGAAATATGTTGAAGAGAAAAGTTGCCCAGAATTAAAGTTAGGTTCACATACGAAGTCATGGCCTGCTATTCGAATTTTTTTTTTTTTTGGAAAATTTTGAATTACCCCCGTATGATACATATTTTTTCTATTTTGATTTAATATGTATTTGAAGTAGCCACAATCAAATTTTGGAGTATTTTTTTTTCAAATTGAAGAGTATTTGTGAAATTTACTTGGATTTGTATTTTTTTTTGGTACCGTCGAATTCATGTTTGTTGCAACGATATTCAACAGAACTCTAGAATAAAACAAATACCCTTTTCAACAAGGTAAATACTTTACTAAGTATAATGTTTATATGAATAAACTGTCTATATATCAAAAAATTTATAACAAAAAAACCAATAAGCGATAGTACAGAAAAATACAGTAGGTAACTTAACAACTTAGCAGGTGCTAACAATAAAAATTACCGAAACGTCCACCTTCTCTTTCGATGCATTTAATTGTTCGCTCATAAAGTTCGTTTAATGTATATTATTACATTAGCGAGAATATTTCTGCAATGAACTCGTATTGAAGTTTCAAGTTCATCAACATTATCAAAGGGGCGATCTTTATAGACTTATTGTTTTGAGTATTCCCATAAGAAATAATCTAGAGGTGTAAGGTCTGGAGAACGAGGAGGCCATCGAGGATCGGTATTTCGTGCTAACCATTTATTACCGATTTATTACCATTTATTAACCATTTATTAATGATTTACCATCAACTCTGAAATATGCGGATTGTCTTCTTTTTGCTGATGATTCGAAACTTT
>WOGP01000141.1:0-30989 GCA_015342065.1 Leptinotarsa undecemlineata
TGCCGCCAGAAAGGAGAAACTGAAACAGTTAAAAAAGCAGTTAATTGGACAACAATCAATATTTTTAAGAACAGTCGACAAAAATAAGGCTGCAACTGAAGCATCGTACTGTGTGTCCCAGATAATTGCACAAAAAAAGAAACCTTATGAATGAAGTAACAGCTGAATTGATGAACATAAACCCTTGAATGTTTTGTGGTTTCAAAACACATCTACACTCCTCACTAATTTATTCTAGGAATAATTCTTAATCCTTCTTTCAGCAGTAAATATTCTCCTTTTTGACTTTCCGTCATTTTCTTCAACTGAATTCAAAATTCAAGAAATAATTAGAGACTTAAGAATCACAGGTTACATTGTTTCACTTAAACTCTTTACTGCAGTTAAAATAAAATTACCCCTCTATCATTAACTGAACGGGGGCCAATTTCTGGCGCCATGGAAATCTTTTTTCGCATTGAAACTGACGTCATATTCAACTATTCACAACAAACTACATTAATGTCAGCCATAGAATGTAAAATCATGTAATTTTGACGCCCAGTGGAAAAACATTTCCATTAAACGACCAGTTGTCAAATCACAACAACCCAACGGTATTGAGCTCATCATCAACTGGGGTATAATGGCATTTTTGTTTTTGCTTGGTAGAACTAGCTTACAGCTTTTTGATAGAACTTTGGTAGTTGCTGATCTGCTATTTACTGAATAAACTGTATACAATAAAATGTCTGAAACATATTTGAAAGTATGCCAATTGTGAACATTTTGATACTACTTTTTGCCAAGGAAAATGGCGTGGAAAGAAATTTTAATTTTCACACTATATTATACACTGGAGAACGTAATTTTATTCAAAATATCGTCTGCTTGATCTGATATATCTTCTTCATATCAGTTTTTGCACTAGGTTTCGAGTGTCTGTTGCATATTTGTGATTTCTTATATCATTATTTGAAACATATTGGACTGCCATGATTATAACGCAAAGAAATAACTTTCTACCGCAAAGAAATAACTGTGCTATCAGATTGTTTCGAAAGTTTGTCCGTTTTCATAAGTCTACTTCAAATTGTAATGCCTCAGCGAAACAAACGCCATTTGAACCTTTACATTTTGCCAACGTAACACACGTCGACTAATTCCGTCAACTAAAAATTAAATTCTTGGGACTCGACGAAGCGCATTTTGTCTGGCGCAGGTTCTACCAGTGAGAAAGTGCTTAGAAAGATGGTAGCCTGCTGGCCAAAGGTCTGGGGAGTATGGTAGGTGAGACAGAACTTCGGCACTCAATACGATGATTTGTGAGACGTGCGGACGTACGTTGTTGTGGAGCATGGTTGGACCTCGTCTGTTGACCAATGCCGGCGGTTGCCGAAGCAATGTTCGATAGATTTCGTCGGTTCACTCAAAATAAGATGGTTAGGCTCGGTTGCAGAAACTTATAGTGAATGAAACACATTTTTCACAGTTTTCACGCATTCACACACATTTTCTCTACCCCAACATGTGTATCAATCGATATTGAACATTTATAACAATACAGCAGCATACCACTGCTTATTTTTTTGTTGTCCTTATGCTTTCCAAGCTTTATATTATGCAAATTATGGAAAGAAGAGCCATCTTCAGGCTAGAGTACTATAAATATATACCATATATACCATAAAATATTTCATTTCAATTTGTATGCTGCTACTAGTAGTCCCAGGGATTTTCAAGGTCTTGAGAATTGATTAAATTGAAACTGTCGATTTTCCTAGGGATTACATGGATTGGATTACGATGTATTTTTATCGATGCCAGCAACTTTGGGATATAACGGCGTTGTAGATATTGTTAAACAGCCACTGTCGAGTAGTGAAAGGTGTTCTTTGAAATTCTCAGCGGCACTTATGAGCGAAGTCCAAAATGGTGTTGTTTTTTAGAAGCGAAAATTCAACCAATCTGCCGCTATGAAACTGGTTATAATCCCATATACTCTTTGTTTTCTATTTCCCCTTTTAAATGACTGTCACTTTGGATATATAATAAATAATTTTTGCAACTCGATGAAGTTTTGTTGTGGTTCTCGAACTTTTTTTTTTCGATTTGTTTTTACTACAAGAAATCTGTTGAAAATTTGGAAAAATATACTCAAAAAGGTATCCTTTTTAGTACTCTTTTTATGAAAAAAGGCAATCGTGTGAAAGCTATTTTCCGGGTTTTTGGGCGTGTTCTGCAAGTTTCAAAGTCGATGTGATAACGGACGCAATGCCTGAGCTGTAGTTATAATAATAATACCCGTCTTGCCCTACGCTCCTGGGGATATTGAATCCGTTGTGGGAAACGAGAAGTGCCAAATTTACTGTAACTATTCGTTCTCCACCCTTTGGCTCATACAAGCTAATAAGCCTGATGTAGTCCTTCTCGACCACCAGAGCAAGACGATATTTGTCATGGAGTTTTCAGCTCCTGGCAAGACGAATATCGTCAGAAAAGAGGAGGAAAAACGGATAAAATATCGAGATTTTCTCTCCGAAGTCCGCAGACTCTATCCAGATCACTCTGTCTGATTATTGGAGTCCTTGGTGGAATGATGTCCTCTCTACTCTCGAACCTTAAAATCATACCGACTTGCCGCACTAAGGCAAAAGGATGTCATTCTTGGCTCACTGCGCTTGCTCAGGGCACATGATTCTTGTACCCAATGATCACTTATCCCACGGTTGTGGGGAGTGGTCATTGGTTGATAATACTGGTGCGCTCTCCCGAATGTATCGGGGCTTCGGGGGATAGGGCCTGACCAGCGCACACTACGGTGAAAAAAAGTAATAATAATAATAATATGCAGTCTCGGCATATATCCATCGACATAATAGAGAAAAACTGGAAAAGAAAGCCCGCTTGAACCAACTAATTATATATAAACATTGGAATATACAAAAAACAAATAGTTTTATAACAACTACTTTCAGTTTGTACTCCAAACATTCCTATAAAATATATTACTTTTAATTTTGAGAATGCTCAATGATTAACAAATTTATGTCCCTCCAATGATTATAAAAGCTATCTTTCATAAAGTTTGGCTCAGAAATTCCTTACAGATATTGGGAGAATTGCTATAATTCTGTTCTATAAGAAAATTTCTGATACAGCGATTTTAGAAATAGATACAGATCTATTTCTTAACTTGTATTAGTAGTAAATAATAACCAATGTTGCTTGGCAACGCGATATGCTCCAATCAATATGCAAAAACCTGAATGGAATTTGATACCTTCGAACTGTGAACAAGGTTTCTCAAAATACAACTGTCAAAAATTTTTGGGAAAGAAAGATTTCGGCTTTTTTTTCTTTCTTCGGAAAATTTCTCCATTTTTGTTTGAAGATGGAGAAGAAGAAACACAAAAAATGTCTGTCCCAAAGACAAATTATGATTTGAAAACACCTCTGAACTCTCATTGCATTACTTTATATGTATATTACTGAAGTTCTGTCCGAACACCAAACCGTTACTTTTAACATATCGACACGTGTTTGAGTCTCCAAGTATTAATCCTCAAGAGAAAGATTAAACAACAGTTTAACCTTTATCTCGAAGAGAAACACTACACCGTATTTTTAACATCTCGACACGTGTTTCAATCAACACACAATCATCTTCAAATGGAAGATTAAACAACATATTAATCTTTCGCCAAACCGTTATTTTCAACATCTCGACACATGTTTCAATCATCAAGTAATCATCTTGCAGGTGAAGATTAAACAACAGTTTAATCTTCCTCTTGAAGAGAAACACCAAACCATTATTTTGAACATCTTGGCACGTGTTTCGATCACCAAATAATCATCTTCAAGAGGATGAATAAACAATAGTTCAATCTTTTTCTTGAAGAGAAACACCAAACCGTTATTTTTAACATCTCAACACATGTTTCAATCACCAAATAATCATCTTCAAGGGAAAGACTAAACAACAGTTTAATCTTTCACCAAACCGTTATTTTCAACATCTCAACACGTGTTTCAATCATCAAGTAATCATCTTAAAGGGGATGATTAAACAACAGTTCAACCTTTTTCTTGAAGAGAAACACCGAACCGTTATTTTTAACATCTCGGCACATGTTTCAATCACCAAGTAATCATCTTCAGGGGAAGACTAAATAACAGTTTAATATTTCACCAAACCGTTATTTCTACCATCCCGACACATGTTTCAAACACCCAATTATCATCTTCAAAAGGAAGATTAAATAAAAGTTCAATCTTTCACCAAACCGTTATTTTTAACATCTCGACACGTGTTTCAATCACCAAGTAATCATCTTCAAGGGAAAGACTAAAAAACAGGTTAATCGTTCACCAGACCGTTATTTTAACATCTCGACCGTGTTTCAATCATCAATAAATATCTTAAAAGGGAAGATCAAACAACAGTTCAACCTTTTTCTTGAAGAGGAACACCGAACCGTTATTTTTAACATCTCGGCACATGTGTCAATCACCAAGTAATCATCTTCAGGGGAAGGCTAAATAACAGTTTAATCTTTCACCAAACCGTTATTTTTAACATCCCGACACATGTTTCAATCACCCAATAATCATCTTCAAAAGGAATATTAAATAAAAGTTCAATCTTTCACCAAACCGTTATTTTTAACATTTCGACACATGTTTCAATCACCAAGTAATCATCTTCAAGGGAAAGACTAAACAACAGGTTAATCGTTCACCAAACCGTTATTTTTAACATTTCGACACGTGTTTCAATCATCAAGTTATCATCTTAAAGGGGAAGATTAAACAATAGTTCAATCTTTCTCTTTAAGAGAAACACCAAACCGTTATTTTAAACATCTCGATACGTGTTTCAATCACCATGTAATCTTCAAGAGGAAGATTAAACAACAGGTTGATCTTTCTCTTTGGTGACTGAAACACGTGTCGAGGTGTTAAAAATAACTGTTTCGTGTTGGTATAGAACTCCAGTAATATTCATTACCACACCAAAGGTTCCAAAAAGTGCATCACAAGTACTTATTATGTTACTGATCCCAAAAATTGTATCATTTCTAGATTTTCAATTATCTCGTGCCCCAGAACATCACTTGCTGTTTCAACTCTATGGAAAAGTTTATGATTCAACAAACCATCATTGGTTCTAGTACTGTATTAGCAGACAGAAGTGGAAAGTCTACAATGCGTGTTTCAAGAAGCCCCGTCGAAGCTGTGGCCCATATTATGGGGATCAAGAATTTAGGTATGCTAACATCAAACTTATAATAAACGCGTCGTTATCTCAATACCTGACCTATTTTCAGATTTGGTTGATAAATCGCTCACTCTCTCTGAGTTGGGACTTGATTCGTTGATGTTGGCCGAAACAAAACAAACTCTATACAGGAACTATCAGATTGAACTTGAAACTGATGAAATTCGGGACTTGACGCTAGAACACTTGATATCTTTGGAAATCGAGAAGAACGAAGCCAGTACTCACGAGAACCCAGACAAAACAGAAGAATATGTTTGCCCCCAAAAAAGGAACATCATGGTAGTAGATGAAGGCTTAATGACATTGAAAACTTCTAAAGCCTTCAAGAAAAATGTATTCCTTCTCCATCCTATTGAAGGAAGCATCAATGACCTCATACCTATAGCAAAAGACATAAAAGCCAACGTCTATGGATTACAGAACGCCAAAGACAATGAGTGTGATAACATTCCGGACATTGCTAGGGCTTACATAAAACATGTGAAAAGCATACAACCGAAAGGTCCTTATCTCTTCTGTGGTTACTCATTTGGTGGGGTCTTGTCGCTTGAGATAGCTAATCAATTGGAAAGCGAAGGAGAAGTGGTTGACATCGTGTCTATAGAAGGATCAACCCAGTTTGTTAAAAATACTCTAGAACCAGGTTTCGCCAGGGTTGGTAAATCGCTAGACAAAGCCAAATTAGCTATTTTGGGATCGTTCTGCTCTTACTTCCCTGAAGTAAGCCAACAAGAAGTGAGTCATTTTTCAATGTACCTAACATATTCTATTTCATTCAATCTATAAATCAATGGTTTCCATTAATTTCCCAAATCTATACAGGGTGTTGATTAAGTATGTACCATAAATTTAATAGGCGATTCTTTAGGTAATGTTAAGACGAAATGTTCATATAAACATGGGTCCGTAAATCCTTCGTTCTCAAGATACAGGGTGTTAAAATAAATATTAAAAAAAAGTTATTTGTAAATATCTTAAATATCCTTCACCTATTTTTTTTGTAATTTGACAATAGTATTCATAACATTAAGGAGCTAATTAAGCCTGAACATGATTCAATTTATCAAGTCTAGTGGCGTCTCAAGCGGGATTTGCACGAATATTTTTTACTTTAAAATGTACGACACTACTTGTGTGCAATTTTTATTATTTATTTGGATTGAACAATTATAAATACAACTTTTTTGTCTTCTGATTTTTTTCGTACCTTGCTTAGTTTTTAAGAAAAAAAAGTCGACCTAATTGCATATCCCTGGACCTCACAAGGGGAATTAAATGTTACTTTTGGAAATGATCATTTATACCATTTTTCATTACTGATTATGTAACAATAACAACAAAAATTAAATAACAATAACATCTAGACTAACGAATTGCACTAAATTAAGTGTTGGAAATGGCCTCCTTCGGCTTCAATACAATCATCTAGCCACAGCATCATCGAATTTTGCTCTTCTGAAAATACCATAAATAAAAATCAAGGGTTGCCTTGGAAAACGATTGCGACTTTTAATAAACAATTCGACAGTTGTTGTCAACTTTATAAGCTTTTAATTTATAATTGTTATAGAAAGTGTGTTTGGCAGCTATATTCCTATCACATGCAACGTGTGCAAGCTCTATTGCCTAGAGATTTGCCTGTAAGACTAGCTTTTTCTAATTGATTACGCAGTAAAATAAGAAGAAATCCGGGTTTCCTGAGTCGAATATTGTTTACAGATGAAGCTTGTTTTTCTCGCAATTCAGTTATTAACTTCTACAACAATCACATTTGGGCCGAAAACAATCCAAACGCCTTGATAGAAAATAATTTTCAAGAACAATTTTTTTTTAATATTTGGGTTAGAATTGTCGGTGACCATCTAATTGGGCCTCACTTCCTTCCACCTAGACTTAATGAAGAAGAATACCGAAGGGGTTTAGAATTTGTTTTACCTGGACTTTCAGAAGAAATTTCAGTCATGGAAAGATTCCGTATGTAGTTCATGCACGATGGTACTACACAACACTTGAGTGTAGTGTCACGGAAATTTTTGGATGAAAATTAGCATAATCGCTGGATTAGGAGAGCAGGCCCACACCCATGGCCACCTCGTTCGCCCAAAATGAATTCCTCAAATTATTTTCTCTGTGGACACCTCAAAGCGTTGGTATACAAAACTGCTATTCACAGTGAAGAGGATTCACGGAATAAAATGATTAATTCATGTGACATAATATAAAATACGCCAGGTATTTTCAGAAGAGTGCAGAATTCAATGATGCGACGGCTAGACGGTTGTATTGAAGCCGTAGGAGGCCATTTCCAACACTTAATTTAGTGCAATTTGTTAGTCTAGACGTTAATGTTATTTAATATTTATTGTTATTGTTACATAATTAGTAATGAAAAATTGTAAAAATGATAATTTCCAAAAGAAACATTCAATTCTCCATATTATTCCATGTGAGGTCCAGGGATATGCAATTATGGCGACTTTTTTTTCTTAAAAACTAAGCAACATACGAAAAAAATTCAAGGAACAAAAAAGTTGTATTTCTGATTGTTCAATCTAACAAAATAATAAAAATTGCACAAAAGTCAGTGTCATTTTTAAGTCAAACATATCCCGCTCGAGACGCCACTGGACTCAATAAATTGAATCACGTTCGGGCTAAATTAGCTACTTGTTGTTATTAATACCACTGCCAAATCACAACAAAATTAGGTAAAGGATATTTAAGATATTTACGAATAACTTTTCTTTTATTTTTATTTCAACACCATGTATCTTGAGAACGAATGATTTGCGGATCCATGTTTATGTGAGTTTTTTGTCTCAAAATTACCGAAAGAATCGTCTGTTAAATTTATGGTACATACTTAATTAACACCCTGTATTATAGCTATCATAAGCCAATTGTTCTTTTGTAGGAATAAAAAGTAATAGTGATGAAAATGTACATAAACAAAATTATTATCATCATTTCAAAGCTATTAAACACTGAGAAACTTTCTGACGAGAGAGAAGGAGCCTGTCTTCACAGCCAGCCTTCAAGTATGCCCCCTTTCTATATGTGAAAGTTTGTGCATCATTTTATCCAACTATATACTCTCTGAATCACCCTGTTATTACGGAATATTCTGTGAATACTTTCCCTAATAAATAATGAAACAAATTTGAAATGCTGCCATTCCTTTTGTGCAACTTTTCGATTCCATAAATAACGAAAATAAATATTGCAGATACTCATCAGTGCAAACACCTCAACAGTACCAGAATATACATCACCATTTCCCAAGTATTTCTTCACTGCCGTCCTCCATGTGATCATTTCCAACGTAGTTAAGATACAATAATGATATATCTCATTTGTTCTCGACAGAGACATAGTCACGGGTGTTAAAGTTCAATGATATTGCGATACCATATTCTTCGTGCAATATTTACTATTACAATACAGTTCGTATTATCAGTTTCTGTGAATGATTTATGAACTCAAACACCGAGATTATCACATGAAATTATAATATATTGCTTAGCTTTCTACGGTCATGATGTCATAATAGATTGCCCTAATCTACAATGATAATCCAAAATGGGAGCGTATGCATTTCTGGAATTCTTTATATTTTGTTTTGATTGCTCCACCCTCAACTGTTATAGTCGGAAATGGATCAGACTCATCACTTACCATTTTATTAAAATTCCAAAAACATTTTATTGGAAAAACATTGTTATGGTCAAGTGTGATCTATAGAATATTGGAATCACTAGTGGGCATTAGTATTACTTTATTGATGCTGTTGAAGGCAACAGAAAGTAGAAATTGATCATTCCCAATAAGGTTTTTCATAAGGAGCTTCTTAAAAAGCTCCCACTCACAGGGAGATGATCATATAACAACAAATCTAATAAAAAGTGTGCAAATCTGTTGACGCAACCATTAACGTATCTATTAAATTGAACTCTTGAAAAAGGTATTTTTCTATCATTCCTCAAAATGGCAAAAATTATTCCAATTCACAAATCGAGAAAAGTCACAGATGTTCAATATTTCAGATCAATTGCGCTATTGAGTCCCTTTGCTAAGGTTTTTGAAAAATATGTTGCCAATGGAATAACAGAATTCATGGATAGGTTTGATTTAATGAACACGAATCAGTATGGGTTCCAAAAAGGCAAATCAACCTCGAATGCAATGGTGACGCTTGTAAATAGACTTTCGGAGGACTTAAACAAAGGTAACAAAGTGATTTGCACCTTTTTGGATCTAAGTAGGGTATTCGATTTTGTCAACCATGAAATTCTTTTAACAAACTAGAACTGTACGATTTTAGAGGAGTGGTACATGATTGGCTAAAATGTTATCTGACAAACAGGATGCAGTATGTTCAAGCAAACAATCACTCTTCGCTGAAAACAGCAAATGATGTAGGTTCTGTTTTAGGTCCTCTGTTATATCTGGTATATGTGAATGCTATTTCTAATGAGAGTTGTATAATGTATGCAGACGACACCTCCTTCATTGCTATAGAAAGCAATGTAGAGCAAAATGTAGAGCAAAAAGGCCAATGAAGAAAACAAAATATATAAGGAATGGTTCTCTTCAAATGGATTAGTTTTGAACATGGAGAAGACAACGTTCATAAGATTCAGCCACTCAAATAATAAACTCGATCACAGCTTGATGCTGAAATATAACGGCAGATCCATCATTCAAGCACCTTCTACGAAGTTCCTTGGATGTATGTGAATGAACGCTCTAAATGGACTACCCATATAAATGAAGTGTGCAAAAAGTAGTTCAAAAGTGTTATCTCCTGTACCAACTCAAGAAGACCGTCGAAAAATCAGTACTCATGTCAAAGCTTACTACTCTATAAGTGAGTATTTGGGAGACATAGATTTCAACAAATTTTATATTTTATGTATGCATGCGTATTTTCATATTTTATATTTTATCAAACCACTTGTTTTTATTGCTTTTAGATGTTTTTATGTATGATCTGTAATCTGTTTATAAGTAAAGTCTCTTACTTGTGTAATCGAAAACTCGCGTGGACAAACTGTTCACGACACTTGACTTGTTCTGTATTATACATGAAATAGTAATAAGAACCAATTACAAATAATTAACCACCAATATTATTATACTGAGCCCTTTTACACGCTGTCATACACTTAGTTACATCAATAACTATAATAATTATCAACAAAGTTTATTGAGTTTATTGTGTAAGTTTGAAAATGTCCATATAGGACGAAACTGCAGTAATGTTAGTTACAATTAAAGGTGGTAAAAAACATAGAAATTTTTATAATAATTATATTGACTACAATTTCGGTAAAATATTTTTAATATTAATTTATCTTATACTGATACTGTATCATGCTGACTTGTTCTATATTATGCTAGACATAATCTAAAGAACTAATAAATTGGTATTATTATTATTATTATTATTAATAGCAAATGTCAGGCATGAGCTATATTGAATAGGAATAATTGATCAACTTGAATATTCTTCTATCACTTGCTTAGATAGTCATGCAGGCAGTATTGTCGTTTTTAAATTAAGAATTGCAGGATATTATCACTGAATTATCACACCGCTTGCTATAAAAGGTCTTCGGGCAACGTATCGCGCGGTTAGACCATTTTACGGTTGCCATAATCGTCCTACCGAGAGGACTATTCGCAATGTGAAAGATCGACCAACGTCCGTACGTCGATGGAGCGCAAGATCTGCCGAAAAGATCGCCGCTGTCTGTGAAAGTGTGCAGGAGAATTCGAGACAGTCGATTTCGCGTCGTTCACAAGGACTCAGCCTTTCGCAGACCACGATTAGGTGAATTTTGCATCGTGATATGGGCCTGTACCCGAACAAAATCCAATTGACCCAGGTAAACGACCATAGACAACGACTTGTGTTCGTTGAATGGGCTTTGGAACACTATAACTCAATGAATACCAACTCCTTTTGGCCTGAATTGGATGATCTGGACACCCAACAACATGTGGTTTCAGCAGGACGGCACTGCGTGACACACAGCTCATGTCACATTGGATATTCTATACGACCGGTTTGAGGGCATGGTTATCTCACGTGAAAGTGATGTGAAGTGGCCACCTAGATCGTGTAATTTAACCCCGTTACACTTTTTTCTGTGGGTGTACGCCAATAAGCTACAAACCATATCGGTCCTCAAAGCCAACACAACCCATGCCACCTGTGATTTATGCGCTAGGGTAATGAAAAATGGACGTTTCAGATGCGCTCTATCTGAAGAAGCCGTGACGGACATTTGAACGATGCTATATTCCACATATAATGGCATCAATAGGTCTTTCAAATGAATAAAACAATTTTATATGTCACACAAACTTTGTTGCATTTGAATTTGTAGATACGAAGCGCCTAATTGAAGACCCTATATTTTTGTCTAGTAAAATTGTGTAATTATTATCATGGATAATTCTATAATAAATTCAAGTTCTATCTATCAATATCTATAGCCTCTAGGACGAATTTGTTACCCACCAATCTGAGAACTCATTCTTACCATTGCCAGCTCTCGACCCATCTATGGTGAACACAGCAGGTTCTCTGCACTGCGCATGCGCCAATCCTAATCCAGTAAGAACCACTTGATCCCCAAGACAAGCGACAACACTGGGCGCTTCAGGCAATGGTATGTTGGCGAACCTGATGTCGAAATCGTGTTCTCCCGGGCTGAGGCCTTCGCCGGATATGTCGAATCGAACCCGAGTTCCGTTTTTGTCGGTGTTCACTTTTCGGCCGGAAATTTTGCACTCCAGAGTGCCCGGACCGGCGTTTGACGTGTCAAAGGCCAGCTTGGCGGGAAGTTTGATGCGTCCGGAATCGTCGAGGTATTGCGTCCAACCTCCGATTAGCCGCACTGCCGATGGGTCGACGATGATGGGTCTGAACGGTGATCCAGGAAGCTGTAAACAATTACTAAATTTTGAACACATGAAGTTGGCTATCACGGTTGTCATCATGGTGTCATCTTATCAAATAGATATTGATAGTCCCCGTACCACTATCAACCAAATTGATGATGAAGCTGAACTAACAATTGAACTGAATAGAATGAATACTCAAACCATTATCATCTCCAGTTATAATAATATACGAAATGGAAGTTCTGTGAACCTCTTTGAAATCCACTAGACGACTCGTTCAATTGGTCTAGTCATAACAAGAATCTATGTGAAGAGGAAGATTATTCTTCCTCTTGAAGATGATCACTTGTTGATCAAAACACGTGTCAATGTGTTAAAATAACGGTTTGATATTGGGATAAAGTGATATTGGGAAGTGAGATTCATTGCTACACCAAAGGTTCCAAACAGTGCATCATAAGTATTTCTATGGATTTAAATGAAATATATAATATAAAAACAGAGGTATGCGAATTATTTTGAAGTGTAATAGATTCACCAAAATATCTCTTCTGTCAAACACTATGCATGATGATGTTTTGGAGCAACGGAGTGCTCCAAAACATTATCATGCATAGTGCACGTGCTCTCTCAGACAAGGCTGCTTATACAGAGTTGCACTAAGGAACGAACCGATTTTTTTTTAAATATCCGGTTGGGTATAGAACAGTTTTTTAGGTGGAGTGTAGGGACCGAAATTAATAGTTCCTTCAGCCATATCAGTACGACATTTTCAAAATTTCAAACTTTAAAATACCATATATGTACACACCACAGGCTTTAAAAAGTAACTGACCACTCCGACACTGTAACAATGAATTTTGCCAGCCAATTGCAATTGAATCTGATTGGAGGCTTGTTTATTTCACCTAATAGATGTAAATGTACATGGTGACCATGCTTTGATTACTTATCTATCTCTGTTTTGGTAACTTTGTTTGCTGGATGGATGTGGTTCACAAAGGTTGTATCTGACCGAATTTACAAAATATATGTGATTTTCCTTTGCAGAATAAGTGCGTATCTTCAAAAACTGATTACAAGTAAAAACACGATTCATGATCATGCTACAAATATGTAGCATGTGTGCTGTATATCAGGGTAACCTGAGTAAATGAGAGTCTTCTTACTACTACTACTTACGTCATTTGGACCAATACTGATGATGATATCGTAACTACCAACCCATTTCGGCGTATACGTAATCGTATACTCGCCTGGCTTCGTGGTCTGTATCTGCACATCGATATTACCCTCAACGGCTTCGACAGTCACCCTCGGTTGCACAACGCTGCTCACGGTAAAAGACGTCCTCTCTCCCACTCGTCCCACCTCGAGCCCTTTTCCAACGGCCCTCGGGGGCGGGGTCGGACCCACTGGACCAACCCCCAGCGCCAAAGGGGACCCCTTCACCGGGACACCTCCGTAAGTTACGACCACTTGGTATAGGCCCGCTAGAGTTGGTAGAAACATGACTTGGACGAGTTTGTCATCTATGGGGGTTTGGTGGACGGTTAGGGTCTGGTTGATGGGGTTGCACACCTGGATTTCCAGTTCAGCCGAGCCGCAGTTCTTGGACGAAACTAGTAAAAGACAATTCCACACATAATGGCATCAATAGGTCGTTGAAAGGATTAAAAAATTTGAAGATATCTTGAACAGACTTTGTTTCATCTGAATTCAAAGAGGAAACACTCAATGAAAGACCCGATATAAATATTATAAATACAAATTCAACTGCTTTCAAGCAAAAACATTTCGTTTTCAATGCTACTACACGAACAGCCGAAACTCATTTTAAAACTAATTATCGTTCATTTACATCGAGTAATTGTAGAGAAAACAAATTAGTTGAATGAAACGTTATTTCAAGAATCTCGTTCAGGATATGTAGAGGCTAACTTGGTTGGCGTCTATGAAATTCGAAGAGAACATCTCGATATTTTATTCGTTTTGCCTCTTCTTTCCGGACGGTATTGGTCTCGCGGGTAGCTGAAAACTTCACGACGACCATCGTTTTGCTCTGATGGCCGAAAAAAAACACATCAGGCTCATTAGCTTGTATAAGCCTGAAGGTGGGAAGTGAATAATTCCAATAAATTCAGCACTTTTCATTATACACAATGAATTAAATATCTCCCGGAGCATAAGATAACACAGGTGTCTCATCAATAACCTCAAATTTTCATAGGTGGTAACAAACCACTCCAATTCTTGCTCTCTCATGGTCGCGGACCATGCAGGAAAGCGAGCCGAACTCTTGAGGACTTCACATGCTCCATTCAGCAAAATTCCTAAAACCCACAAAGGCTCCCTGAACGTCATCCGGGTTCATCGGGTTGTACAGTTCATTAGCTCAGGCTGTCGGAGCTCTCCGCTTGAAGCTTCGAACTGTATTAGGGATGGGCTGCGGGTGCTCATGAATTTCTTTCCAGAAAAAATACACCTGCCCAGCAGTTGGCGAATAATCCGCAACACGCAATGGCTGTTGGAATAAGCGAGATGGTGATTTAAAATTATTGTATAGGTGACATTATTACAGTTTTCTAGTTCACTGTTTCATTATTTTGTATCTTTAGTTTTTGATCCCTATTCACAAGCATTCAATATTTGTTGGGATGATAATTCTCACCATTAAAGTACACCTTATCTCCGACATTGCCTTGCGAAGAAGGAATATCAACGATTCGTACATTATCAGGATCGAAACTGTTACAGATAAAAGGACTGCCGTTGAGATGCTTGCCCTGGTGAAGCACCTCCACATCGTGCGGACCGATTTCCCTCGTTGTGAACTCTGCTTGGAGTTTTCCAGTCTTGGTCTGATAACATCTAACAGGAACGGCTGATCCGGTCGGACCGCTGACCACTACGTCGAACTCTCTCGCTGATCTACCCAACGTTTCGATGTGGAAGGAGTTCACTTTGCCTACCTTTGCCTGATATAAACCTGAAAAAATTTGGATGATACTTCAGTTTTATTTTTTGAAATCAAGATTGTAATACTGTTGGCCATCTGTATCATCAGATCTCAGTATATTTGTAACCGGACCCACCTAATCCACCAGACCAAGGTTCGTTGCCTGGACCTTTAACTGGTACTTCTAAAACTCCAAACTTGGGTACTCCATTATAAAACAGTGTGATTCTATGAGGTGCAGCGTAAATTGGGTGGAACACAACTTCCCACATGTTAGAATTGGTAGGACTCTGTCTCACACTATGTGCCACATCTCTGTTGGCAACCTGAAATTGAAGAATGTATAGGAAAATAAAAAAATTATAGCTAGTTCTTTCAACGAATATATTGAGAGGTTATGTTCTTACTTACTTACTCATCATTGAAATGACTCTCAACACCCGAAGGTTGGGCTACATATCGGGCGCGTCCCCAGGTGGCGGATAGAGGAACGGTCTGTGGACTGGAGGCCCTGTCCGGGAAGCCAATGTAGCCTTACGGACGGGGTCGCCGGACTCATGATCAGTGGCAGAAATAAGTAGTGTGAGGGGAACTAAAATCCCCAAAAGCCTTTCTGAAACATGCCACCGAGGACTAGTCTACCCAAGCTAAGGTGAAAAGAATCGTGCTGACAGCTGAATGACGGCATTGTATTCAGTCTACCTCTCTGAAAATGCGGGGCTCTGTCAGAGGTTACCAACTCTTTCCTTGCTACTCGTGGGAACACACAAGAATGAAACAAAAAACAGAAACAACAAAAACCAATCCCGAGGCTGGACAGAAGTGTTCACCTCAATCTTAGGCGGAGGCTGAGAATAAACAGAAATGACCACCCCTATCTACTGCTTGGATACAAAGGCCAAGGCGAAGCGGCGCTGAGCCCAAAAGGAGAAAGAGAGCGAAGCAGGCAGGAGTGGCAGCAACTGTAAGTGCACCCTCCTTCTCCGCCACTGCACCTCCAGCCAGCAAGGGCACTTCCTGCGGCGGTCGCCAAGAGCTGCTCCCCGTTGAATAAAAGGCAAGGAACCGGCTGCACATGCAGGTAAGATCCCTCACTAAACTGGTCTGGAACTGCCTAGAAAAGCTACAAGAACTAGGTAGTCAAAACAGACTGTCATTAGCCTGGGTACCAGGCCACACAGGATACAAAGGTAACGAAGAGGCTGATTCACTAGCACGAGAAGGAGCACGATGCTCCCCCATTGGCCCAGAACCCTTTTGTGGTACAGCAAAAGCGCTGCGGACAACTTGTAACAGCAACTGGAAAAAAAAAACAATCTCAAAAATGGTGGAATAAGGCACCGGGTATGAGACAGGCCAAAAAAATCATTAAAGAGCCATCGCCAAAATTCACGGAGTACCTACTAAGTCTGAATAGGCGATCAACTAAAGTTCTGGTCGGGCTATTGACGGGACACTGCAGACTCAACAAACATATGAACAACATCGGACTGGCAGACACAGCCCTATGCAGGCTTTCCCAAGAGGATGAGGAAACCTCCGTGCACATACTATGCTATTACGAAGGTCTGTCAAGGATAAGGTTTGCAACGTTAGGGGAAAAAAAACCACAACCCTCTCAATATATGGGGAACTTGAGGTCTGGCCTGTGGAGTTTAGTAGCAAGAACGGGAGATGTCGCCTAGTGACCTGTCCACCTTCCTGGAAAGTACAGGGTGGACGTTGACCTAGAAGTATAACTCCTCGGGAGGCTGAACACCCTCCCTATTCTACACATACAGATGACTCTCAACTTCTTACACTTTGATATGATTGTCAATATTATTTCTACAAATTCCGAAATAGACGATCAGCAGCAAGCCACTGTACAACATTGTAAATGTGAAAACCTTACCTTTACAGCAGCTGTCAATTTTCCAGGTCCAACTTTATTCATATTGATTCCAACGACGGCAGGTCTATGAGAAACGGCATCCGGTACATTGATCACGTCGATTTTCGTCGTGTCAAAAACATGCAACGTCCTTGTCGCCACTATATCATTGTTTCTGAGAATATCCACTCTATAGGTTCCAGTCTGCGTCAAGTTGAACTCTCCTTTGTAATTGTTCACGATATACTTAACATGGTGGTTGTTGGGATCGCTAATTTCAATCCGATGGTTCTCACTGGGTAAATCGATGTAAGCTGTAGCTCCAATTTGGAAGTACTGGGTGGATTCAATGACAGTGCAGTGGAAAGGACTCCCTGCCACAGTCATGTCGTTGAAGGTTATGTTGACGTAATGGTCTTCAGCTGTTAAAGGAACGAATGTGACGTCATACAAACCCCTAGCACACGCTACCACCTCTGCCTTAATTGTAGTGTGCTGGGTTGAAACCACAAGCTCCAAGGTTCCTTCTCCTGCTTGTGCAGCATCCACGCTGAAGGTTATAGGTTTACCAACTTCGGCAGGGCCGATGTCCTTCAGGCTGATTTCGTTGATGGATTTTGTTATATCAGTCTTACGTCCCGGCAGGCCTGTTACTATTACTTTGCTCACGTCATACACATTGCAGCTGAAAGGAGAACCGATGACATGCTGGTCGTTGATCAAGATGGCTACGGAGTGTCGTCCTACTGTTTCAGGGACAAACCTGGCGATATATGTGTCTCCGTTCACGATGAGTTTTGTGGGAATGTTTTTTCCGCTAGGGGCCGTTGCTATTACCTGAGGTTCTCCACCTAAAGAAGGTTCAAGTTAATAAAATTCGTTGATGAACAGTTCACGACAGTTGTTGCTGTTATCAGTTATTCAAATGATTTGAAAACTTTTCAGATGCCTTAAGTATGTCCAAGTTATTGAAGTAGTATAACAGCTGAATAAAAGAGAACATGAAGAGTTTCGTCAAAGTGGGTTTGAAAGAGATTCAGGTGCAAATATATAAGGCTAATGAGCACTCCAAGAACGAGTATGAGAAGAAATCGTGACCCACATTAACAATATGCGTGATATATGTGCAGTTCAGTCTTTCGAAAGGATCCATATGTAGCATCTGCAAGGAAAGTGAAGTGATTTCTCATGATAAGAAACATAACAATAGATATGTGGCTGAGAGCCACATATCAATTGTTATGCATAATACCAATAGTTGGATACACTTTTGAAAATACCTCCTTCACATCTTGTGATAAATGGGGAGGCAATAACGGAAATGGACATTTTAAACAGAAACATTCACCGAGGTAAATGTGGTCTGGCGAAAATGTTAGAGGCATATGAGAGAATATTGAACTTCATTCAAAAACCAACCGTGAAGCGCAGATATTGTTTTTCCCAATAATTATGTCTTTTGAATATATTAAACTTGAAATGAAATATATATCATTATGAATTTATCCAAATGATTTCCTCTTGATAACTACACAACCACGTAAAATCATATGGGATTTGGAAAGGAATATTTTCAGGGGCTTCACGTAACGAGCAGATCAATATTATCATAAACAGCACCACTTTTTAGTTCTCGGACTGCACTTTGGACATAGAAGAACCAAAAAGTAAAATTGATACTGGTCTTGCAAAGTCATGAAGAACTACGGGGTCTGGGAGATATGAATAAATTGACTGGGCACCAGGACAGTAACAAATCATAGGCAACGAAAAAGTGGATGGGTGTTTAATACATAAAAGAGAAGCACAGAGCCTTCATGGAGGACCGCATGATAGGCTACTTTACTTGTGGGAAAGTAACATGGATCACACTAGGCAAGTAATCTATAGCCCAGGCTGTAGTTTTCACCGAAAATTTAGAAAAAATGACAAATCAGATTGCTCCCATGCAGCAATGAAAGTTTCTCTTAACAGGCATTTGGAAATTATCGTGCTGATGAACGAACTGTTTCACGTTGGTATGTGAAATTTCATTGCGAAGATTTCAGCCTCGAAGACGAGCCCCGACCACTTCGGAGCCTACAGTTATTAAGAATCTGTTGGGGACTGACCCATCATTATTGTTGATTGGGATGGCGAAAAAACTGAGCGTCAGCTCCCATACCTTTTTCGATGATTCAAAACGTATCGGAAAGGTCAAAAAGCTCGAAGAGTGGGTGCTCCAGGATTTGAAGGATCGACAGAAAACGTCACGTTTCGAAAGATGCAGATGGCGCATATTTTGGTTGAATTGAATAAGTATTCACTTAAGGTAGACTCATGGAAACGACAAAACTACTGCTAGAATGATTCTTTGCCAGCTATTTTGATTTTGAACAATCCTGCGAGAGTGAGGACGTTTTCACCATTACTATTAGAGAATGTCCTTCGTAAGATAGGAATTGATGAGATCGGATGAAAAATTTGGTAAAACTCGAGAGAAAATCTCATTGAAACTGTTTGAAGTATAAAATTCTTGAACCGTTGTCGGTAGAACTTTTTTCCTAACGTTTCAATAGTTCCAAAAGGAAGTCTGAATTTCTTCATTGAAAAAATTAATGGCCCAATGCATACAATTCTAAAAATTGTATTGGTTTTTATACAACAATGAAAGTGTTATTTATCATTGCCAGCTTCCATGGCAACTTCTAAGGGTTGCTCGTGCAGAGGCTGGAAATTACAGGCATGGCTGAAAACTTTTCAAACTGCAACTCTGCGTATTACTTGTTACTCCTTCAATCTTGATTTCAGCTGGATGTCCTACTGCAGATAATTCGATGCCGTTACCAGAAACTGGAACTCTAGGCTGGGTATTTCCTGGACTAACTTTGCAGTTAAACGGCGAACCTGGCACGGGCTGTCCATTGAACCTGCATAAAAATCATTTCAAGTAAATGTGTGAAATATTTCAGGATTCATCAGAATATAATCTTAATTATTTATTGGTTATTGGTTGGTTATTGGAGGGAATTTCAGGGATATGTATGAAAAAAGGCGGGAGGGTTATGAACAGTAAACGAAAGTTAGGTGAGGTTAGGTTAGATAAGATTAGGTTAGGTTAGGTTATTTCAGGTTAGGTCTTTCAATTATTGGAGAAAATTTCAGGGATATGTATGAAAAAAGGCGGGAGGGTTATGAACAGTAAACGGAAGTTAGGTTAGGAAATATTCGTGGACTAACCTGACACTGAGAGTATGCGTTGCAGCCTCGGTGGGCTTGAAGTTGACCTTGAACCTGGCATTTCCTTCACTTTGTACGAAATTTGGAACATTTCTGCCACCCACGGCAACGATAATTTCCAGATTACCAGCTCCAGCTTGCGAAGCATTGATGCTGAACGAAACTGGTTTGCCGACTATTCCATCGGTTATGTCTGTAACCGTTACTCTGTTAGCATCGTAAGCTTTGATGAGGAAGGGGCTTCCTTCTATATGGTCGGACTGAAGACGAACTTCAACACTGTGGTCGCCAACGTCGATTGGTGTGAAGGTAATGTCGAACTTGCCTACGGTGTTTGCTTGAGGTTGCACCTGTATATTGAAAAATAATTTCTTCATCCATGGAATCAATCGTGAAAGCCTTTGCCAATTCAGGATTGGAATAAGGTACAAATATCAAAAAATAACATAACAATCAGAAAAGTATTACACTTCATGGATATATGCGTTCAACAAAGACTCTCAATGCATTTTATGCAAAGTCTATATTTCTTAGAATAACACTGTACTATAACGAATAATCAAATGAAGTTGAATGTTTTTCCTACATAGCATTCCTGTTATACTCCTCACTTGCCTCACTGGTAACTTCTTAGCAGCTTCTAGGATTCTTAACCAATCAAATTAGTACTGCTTGGTAGTAAGCAGTAGGCATTGATTTAAAGTATGGTGGACAAGTCGTAGTTTATCACACTAATGCGTGAAAATCCAACACATATTGGATACGAGACGCATGTCATCCCGTTGATTTGATCTGTGTACTCACTGTTCAAATTTACCTAACAAAGAGGCATCGTTTCATTTGGGAAAGTACCTGAATGATAGATGTCAGTCTCTTCTGTAAGAATATAATGAAACACTACATGCGCTCCTACCAGTTCTTGTGACGGTTTTAGGGGCTTTTGTACGTCCTGCGTGAACCTATCGTCTCTCCTGGTGGCTAACAGGAGTAGGAATTGTCATCTATACTGCTTCGTTAGCAGGATGGATAGGAGCTACATAACAACATCGACGATGGAATATCTTAGAGTTTGAGTGGAGAGGACATCATGCTTCTTTTTTATTTCACACCATAGAGCATGCATTTTCGTCAATCGTCCTCTTCATGTGGGCTATTACTTAGTATACTTGCCTACATATAGAGTCAATGTAGTCATCAACAGTACGCAACTTGTCGGTTTGGGTACCACCACCATACCTCTGACCTGTCCGAATGGGTCGGTTGTGGAAGTTCCTGCCTCGTGTTCTAGGAACCAAGTATCAATTCTATCGTATACTTAGCTCTGCGGACCAAAGTAGAGTCCTCCCTTCCGGTTATACCTGGGCTGCCGGTCGGTACATGTACGTAGAGTATCAAGTAGAAGATTTGGCAATTTCAGATTTTTGCGCCAAATAACCCAAAAATACATCCTCTGTAATAGTTATGCACTTTTCCATATCCAACCATTTCATACGTTTTCAAACTCACTATTGCTGCTGCTTTGCATAGTTCATTTGATAATTGTGAACAAAAACCATGCAAACTTTCACAAATAAAAGTGTCAACTAATGAACCCAATTCAAATTGGTTGTACTACCGGACTGGGCTGAAAAAATGTTTTTGAAGAAAAAACGCTTGGGAAGTGGGTAGTTCCTGAACCTGATTAAAATTGGTTGTACAATGCCTTACCTGCGTTACTAAAGGTCGTCTAGCAGGTCCCAAAATCTCAACAATAGGAGGATTTGGACTATCCACAACAAACGTGCAAGGTTTGCCAACTGAGACCTTATCCAGTGACTCCGGGATTATGATCTTCGCAGCGGGGGACACGTTACATTTGAATGGGCTACCCGGAACATCTTGGCCGTTGAATCTCAGATCTACGGAGTGTTCTGTAGCTTCTCTGGGTGTGAAAGATATAGCGTAGGTGTGCGGACCCTGAGCTTGGGCAGATGTTGGAACAAGACCTCCATTTACGGTCACTTCTAGGTTTCCTGGACCTGCTTGGCTGGTTTCAACTGGAAAAATGATGCAGAAAGTAAAATTTTGATTGTAAACTACTCCAAACCACTTCTGGAAAAAGCTTACTGAACCAGTTTTGAGCTCAAGACAATGGTGGGATACCAGTTATGAATCAGGATTATTGCTGTGGTTATTCTTCTACAATATTTTGGATAAATTTCATCCAATTAGTCATTTTATTGGCGTTGATTGGTTTTGACTAGTCCAAATCGAATGATACCTTAGTAAATACAGCTTAAATATAACAGTTTCAAGAGTACGGTTCGACTAACTCTCCATACAACTACACCATGACATACAGGACAACTTGGAAATGGAAGATCACCTCGTAATATTCAGATACATCGAGGCGATCTTTGGGTGTGCTTCATTCGTTGTGCTTCTGAATATTTATACAACTGGTATACTTTATTGTCGATATGGATAATTCATTATTTAGTTTGCCGGCATCATCTGTGAAAAGTGTTTCGAACTTATTATAACAAATTAATTTCATAGAAAAGGTTTGGATATTGCAACTTTGCATGCACAAAATCAACCTCCTCCAGAGAAATTATCTCTATCCAGAAATCCTGGGAAAGTTTCTGGGTATATTTTTGATTTAACTTCTTTATTCTACACTGAAATTTGACTTAGTGAAATTATGACTGGTTGGTTATCTTGATGATAATACATTACTGGATTTTTGTCGAATTCAGATTAGGTTCAATAATTTGTACGGTTCAGCTAGTTCTCCGTACAACTACTGTATGACAAACTATCCATACTGTTCTATATCAGATAGAACAAAATGACGCTTGAAGATTTCCTTGGTAAGCTGGTGCTGTAGTTTTTTCCTTGAAAGTTCCTTGGTCATTTTCTAGGCGTTGATGAGTTTTGACTGGTCAAAATTGAACGATAACTTAGAAAATACAGCTCACGAGTAGGTATAACAGTTTCAAGAGTACGGTTCAGCTAGTTGTCCATGAAACTACTGTGTGACAGACAGACCAATTTGGACATCGGAGATGTCCTTGTCAAACTGGTGGTATTAGTTTTCTTCTTGGAAATCCCCTACAGTTATTTTCTTCGCGATAACTGGTTCTGACTGGTTCGAATTGAATGATACTTTAGTAAACAGTGCGCAGGTAAAACAGTTTCAAGAGTACGCTTCAACTCACTATTCGAAAAGCTACTCTAGATCAAATGGACATTGAAGATTACCTTGTCAAGCAAGTGTTGCGGTTTCATCCTTGCAAATTCCTTAAAGTAATTTTCTTGGCGTTGATTGGTGTTCACTAGTCTAAATTGGATGATACCTCGGTAAATAAAGGTTAGGTACAACAGTTTTGAGAGTGCGGTTCAACTAACTCTCCCTACAACTACTCTATGACGTACAGGACAATTTGAAGATGAAAGATTACCTCTTCAAGGTAGTCTGTAGGTTATCTCTTGGGGATTTCCCGCAGCTGAAAAGTATAAGTTCTATCTGATTAATACCCAGGACTATTTCCTTTGTTTTTTTCCATATCAATGTTATTTTTAGAATTTTCGAAACATCAACCACCCTTATTGGTGGACCAATGGGAACCATTGAATTTACTGGAATAACGATGACAGCCTCATCAAGAATTGTACAGAGTGGCCCATGGAAAACAGTCCACCTGAAATGTTTTCAATCGACGTGCTTTTCTGGGCTTTGCCGAAGAAAAAACCTCCACTGAAAATATTTTAGCTGAACTGGGCCAATCTGTAGATTCATTTTGAAAAACTCACCTAAAAATGTAACAGCTTTCCCAACGATGCCAGTGGCTGCTTCGGTGATTCTAATAGCCTGCACGTCGTACACTTTTGCGGCGTAGGGACTACCAGCAGTAGGGATTCCACTGACACTGACGTTGATTCGGTGTTCACCAACCACTCTTGGTACAAATTCAGCCCTAAATTGACCGTTTCCTAGGGGTTGTACTTGAGTCGGTACTGATTGTCCACCGGGTCCTAGGTAGTCGGTCAAAGGGTTGTTATAGCGGTTAAGGGGGTTGAGATGTATAGAGGTTAGATGCGGCGGTGATAAATTAGTTGGGGTTTTTGATATTCGGTGATTGTTTACATTCGACTTTTTCTATGGTTGCAGAAATGAAACTGAATGTTTTTTGTTTCACTGTGAAATATGTCGGCTTTCATGAAATTTGTGATTCGCAAAAATTACTAGTATTAATATCTGTTCAAAAATCTGTTTGAAATCTGTTTTGCCGTTAACCAGCTGTTGCACCCCTACGAACAACAATCCTCAAGTCAAAAGTTGTTCGAGCTAAGGACTAACGAGGTCTTACCTTTTAACGTGTGATTCCTAACATGGGTTGGACGATAGCAAGTGAAAATCGATCGTTCAGCCTGGGGCTTCAACCACCGACCAACACGGCGGTCGATTTGAGTGAGTGAAGAAAGCACCCACGTCGAACCGACCGGCTACCGACCGAATCTTTCTCCCAAACACGGTGAAGTCGTTTATCTTTCAGGAAATTGCTCTCGATATTATCCTTGATTTCCGTTTTTAATAAAACCGTAATATTGAAATTAGGGTGCTGGTATACCTGTATATTGGTTGTAATGCTTGCTTATAGTCGAAGTTATCATTTAGCACAGTTAAATTAGCTCAAAAAGATGTTGGAAATACATTTTCTTTCAATTTGTTTTCATAATTTTTTCCCAAGATCGATGTTTTTCGATTAATACCCGAAAAAAGAGGAGGTAAAATCTAATCATTGCCTTGAACAATGTTGTTCGAAATTAAATTGACCACAATTTTGGTCTCCGTCACTGTTTTCATAGTAGTCGATATTTTTTTAATTATACCTGAGAAATTGCCAGTGAGATTTGCGATGTCAAATCCTAACTCAACTGAGCTGTTTACAAATAAATTGTTGTTAATTATATATAAATGAACTAAATATAAATGAAATATATGAAATGGTAATCAAACTATTTGAAAAGTATGAATCGCTGAACACAAACAAAAACCGGAGTTCAGATACACATCGAAAGGTCAGCAAAAATGAAGGAATTTTCTATTTTTGTTTTGGAAATCAACTTAACTTTGTTTTTTATTAGAAAAGAGTTCATAAAAAAATTATTTTAAAAGGTTAATACAGTGTGATAACTATAACAAGGCAAAGTTGAATTGGAAATTTAGGTGATCATGAACTTTGTTTTAAATTACTCCAAAAAAAAAAAACTTTCGTTTAATTTAATGTTTATAGCAAAGTAGTTGTTACGGGAAATTTTGATATCAATTACTTTCTTTCTTGCTTTGGAAAATTACAACATTCGTTTTTTTGTATAAAGATGGAAAGTAAAAAGCCGAAACCTTCCTTTCCCAAAAATTAATCTCTCCTAAAAATATTCTCCTCTTCAATGTAACTGTTGAATTTTATAATACTTTGAAAATACCCTTCCAAATAACCATAGAAAAAACATTCTCTATCACAATTTTGGATTTTCGCATAAATTTTTGCATCGATATAATTTATTCAAATTCCTTAATGGATACTCGTATTCAATTAGACATTGAAACGAGTGGCTGCTGCATCTTTCTTCTGGACTATTATGGCACAATTACAAATTTTTTTCTGAAACTTTCAGGTTCATTTCTCATTTTTTCTCACAGTTGTAGATGGTCGTCGAATATCTCAACCACCGATTCTCATTTATAAGGGAATGGCACTACATGATTTCAATTCAATTAGGCATTTGTGAGTCAAATTAAAGAACGGCGCGGCGTTTCGAAATAGATTAGATACTCGTTATGAATAATGGAATGTCGTTTCACAAGCTGGAGATTCTATAAAATGTGCTTGTACTAAAAAAAATTCAAAGAATGTATCGTAACAGATAGTTAACTTGTTTTAATGGGAGAATTGCAAACTTGGTTTATGAGGTACTTCAATAATTACAGTAGGTTTACTTTTCGTTGAGAATATACGTAAAAAAATCTATATACAGTAGATATTTGATATATTTCAATGAATTTATTTATCATGAAGCTATTTTGCTCGTTTGTTTCGACTCAAAACAATGATCAATCATCGGCATTGGATTCTTTCTGATATTTATTGATTTTTGAAAATATTCTGAATGGTGAGCAAAAAAATTGGAACAACTATCATTAACAACCACGAAGAGAGCAAGAACCTTTCGATCTTTGAAAGAAGGACATTTCAGGTATTCATGACGCCTCAAGCCAAAGACAGAATTATTCCAAAACATTTAAGTGGCATTTGGAATCAACTAAGTCATCAACTCTTTCAAGCAGACCTTCTGAATCTCCTAAAGTAGTCAGTTGTGTCATTGAAATTACATTTTCTGATATTCCTAAAGAAACAAGGTAACCGCAAATCTGGTGACCGAACAGTGAAATGTTCTGGACTAAACACTGACGAACACTTATGATTCAATGTGGAGAAATACCCCCCTGTCGTAACATTGAATAACGTTGATAATACTGTGCCTTTGTACCAACATTTAGAAGCATTGAATAGCCTCCATAGTGACCAGATTTATGGGCTCTTGATATATTATTAGAGAGATACCCCAAAACGTGGAATCTAAGGAACACGATTAGACTTTTGAGTCTAAATGAGGTTTAAAATACCATATTATGAATTGGGTTCCTTGTTTCTTTGAGTCCTGGAGATCTAAGTTATCTCAACACTTATGATTCAATGTGGAGAAATGCCTCCCTGTTGTAACATTGAATAATCTTGTACTAACATTTAGAAGCATTGAATAGCCTCCACAGTGACCAGTTTTATGGGATCTTGATAAATTATTAGAGAGATACCCCAAAACGTGAAATCTATGGAACACGATTAGACTTTTGAGCCTAAATGAGGTTTAAAATACCATATTATGAATGGGGTTCCTTGTTTCTTTGAGTCCTGGAGATCTAAGTTATCTCAAATTTTGAAATATTTTGAAATATATGACTGAGACTGTTCGTCAAAGTGACAAAAAAAGGTTGCAACACCCGAGAAAATAATTAGATATTCAATTGAATTTCAAAAACCATTAGTATCATTTCAAGATTTCCGATATTGAAATTTTATTTAGCAAGATAACTTCAAAATATTTCGAGATATTCACCATCCCATTATCAATTTGCTTCGATTAGAAATTCGTGCGGAAAAACGAAAATCCCCCAGAAAACCATTAATTACTGCCTTATTTTGATTGTTCACTATCATATATATTTTGATTGGGCTATTTAAATTCATCTGGCAATATAAAAGAAGAAATGAAAACAAAAATGGAATTAGGCAGACATATTCCACCAAGATTCAACTATTTTCAATAATTTCAATTGAAATAAACAAAAACTCAATTGTTACCATATTCTGTTTGTTTTGACATGCTTAACGGATTATATTCATTTCTTGAGCTGTTTCCCCTGAAAAATAACTAATAAAATACCCGATATTCCTTTTCTCTTTGAATATTACTTCCCCTGTTGTAATATATGAATAATTTTTGCAGTTGATAATTCTTTAAGTAATTCTCATCACTTCGTGACTAATATTGTGTATGACCGAGTGAAATAACTTCACGTACTACCTGATTAGTAACTAAATATTAAATCTCCTAGACATGCATAGATGTATTCCACCACCTAGTTGAAAAAATATATTTCTCAGTTCAATGTCTTTATACACTTTGGTCAATCCAGCACATAGAAGATAAACATAAGTATTCAAAAAACTAAAAAAAGAGTCTGTCAAGAATTGAACAGAACACAGAGTCAGATGCTACAAATGTAATACGCATATATACAGACGGCTTAAAAACCAAAGAAGGCTCAGGATGTGGAGTGTACTCCAGATCACTGAGCCTAAGGATTAAGTGGGGAATGGGAAATAATACCAGCGTGGTCTAAACATAAATGGTAGGTATTCCAATCGTCTCAAGAGAAATAACCAGGAGAGGAATTTCTGGCAACAAAAAAAAACAATCTGCAGTCCTTAGGTGGATTGAAGGGCACGACAGTAGTAAAGGTAGTCTCATTGCCGACTCTACAGCCAAGGAAGCGGCTGCACTAAGAATTTCAGGACCCAGTGGCACCTAAGGCCTGAGGACTTCGACAATTGTGAAACTAGATAAATAATATACTTATGGGGCTAGTGGATACATCTCCATACAGGATGTGTGAACAGGACTGCCAGGCATGTCCTATGCGAGTGCCCGGAGGAAGAGTGTGTTCGGCGGGTCTTGGCCTACACCTGCCCATATAAAGGAGATGTCTCTAAGAGACCTGTCCACCTTCCTGGAAAGGACAAGATGGACAATGACCTAGGAGGCCAACTCTTCGGAAAAATGTACAATGGGCCTAAGTGCTGTGGACTTATACTCACCCTCCCTACTGTATAGATACAGATCGGGTAATGAAGAGGTTGTTGCAGGCGATCGAAATACCATATCTAACCTCAGTTGTCAACAGATTTAACAAGTAACTCATCAAGACATCTAAAATGAAGTCAAAACACTTCTTCATAATAGAAAGCAATAATTTCGTACAAATAAGCTTAGAGCCGATAAAAAAAATCGTCCAAAATCACCCACCCAAGCAAGTTTTACTTTCACACGAGTTGGACATCCGATATGTACACCTCAAAATTGGCTGAAACATAAAAAACCACCCAACTGTGGCATCTGCAGTTAGTGATTTATTCATTATCGGCATCATTTTGTTAAATATTTGTACACGTGTTTCTTATATTATTCTGAATCGATTCGCTTTCTTTCGGAGTTGTGTAGTTCTTTCCTCAAAGTGTTCCTTTAAGAGGTTTTATTTTGTATGTTTTTTTAATTTGGCTCCAAATCAATAACTGTGGCCCTCATATGAAATTGATGATCATTATCTGCTCAATAGCCATTTAGCCCTGCAAGAAAAATTTCCCAGTAGAATCTACCAAAATTGGCTCATTCAAAAACATCTCTACTCTCTTCATTTCATCTGAATTATCATATGACAAGATTTGCACTGTTAGAAAATCTGGAATGCCTTTCTTTTTGGAGGTGATTAAACAGCAAAACACATCAAACAAAGTTATATACTTCTTTAAGAAACTGGACTTGCTCAGAATGAGCCACAATGGACTCCCGTAGGATGATCCAATATCTTATCATTGATACTAGGACAGGTTTGAACTCTGTTGGCACTAATAATGACAATCTTCTCATGCCATCTATGGTGTTGATGATAATTCAAAGTCATTACATGATATATAAACGGGGATCTCATCGGTGGTCTTTCCTAAAGTCTTAGTGCCTTCAGAAGCTTGTTTATCTTGCTTGAAAGGACTAAGGTTGAAACCGTTTCTCAAAAGCTGACTTTTCTTAAGGAATGGTACTGATTGTACTGATCCTAATTATTTCTGCCATCAATTATAATCATAACTGGTTCTAACTATTCAATAGAAATATCGAATTTCAAATACAGCATTTTCATATATTCGCCATTTCTCTCAATAGTGCTTTTTTGTCTGCTAAAAAGATTTTTACCTTCCAATGACTTCTCTTGTGAATTCCAATCTCCAAACTCCAACTCTCATCTGTACATGATACATCTGAACATGATACATCTGAACATGATACATCTGTACTCTCAATCGAGTACAGACGTATCATGTTATTTCATAACGTCGTTAATATACCTACGATCTACGATATGAATCAGATATTTTCCTCATTCAAATTCAGCAATTATTCCTTTTTTGATATTTCGGCCAACACGCTTTTTTTATCATAACGTTTTCAATATCATTTTCCCGTAAAATTGAAAATATCGTAAACTCGATCCAAAATCCAAACTTTTTATAAACGTGCAATCCTTTTACGCTTAGGCGATCTCAACCTGCCATCCACCTACTATTTGTTCGCTGAAAGTTCTTTCGTGAAACGTTCGCCAAATATTTGTGTGTTTCGTGTTCCATCTAAATTAGCCTCAGTCTCAAAAAGAAATTGAGTTTATAAACGAACTGTCAATCTGAAGCTTCTCGGAAAGAAAGGGAATCGAAATGGGCCCTTGTTCGAAAGAAACACGATACCCTAATACTGACATCTCTGTAAAGAATTGAATAGAAGAGAATTTCGATATACCTAGCAAGTAGTTGACTCAATGCAAGCTGAAAATAAACTAAAACAGCGATGTAGACAGCAAAATCCTTGCTACTTGATAAGATAAGAAAAAAAAATGGAAGTTCAGAATTCTGTTATTGCCTACGTCTTTACCAAAACTATATCACGTATTTATCACCCTCGTGGTATTATATAACATTTTATTACAACTTTTTTAGTGGCTATAAAATGGTGCCAAATACCACAGGAAAATTTAAATATCTGAGGAAGTTTTATTTTATTATGGAAAGAATATACTTCAAAACTTGAGATTCTTTCATTAGAAAATATCGCATTTTTTTTATATATATATATAGTGTGTCCAAGATAAGGATCCTAAGCATGGGAATCTAAGTACCTGTTGGAGATACAGCTCAGGTTAAATTGGGAAAAAGTTGTGTTCTTCAAAGCTTATTTACATGCCGTTTAGAAACTTAAAGAATTTTCATGGCCTGCTGAGATATTTGGGAAAAACGAAAATTTGACAATATCAATTTAATTTTTTTCTGACTTTATTTGAGAAGATATCAAAAAACGAATAACACTTTTTCATTGGCACTTTCAAGGTACTA
>WOGP01000142.1:0-30978 GCA_015342065.1 Leptinotarsa undecemlineata
ATACCGATTAGCGTATATCCTCACTGCTTCTTTTGAATTCCTTCCTGCTTCGCCATAAATATATATCATATCCAACTTTCCTGCATTTGAAAATTGAACCATTTTTCAATTTTACGAAAAACCAACACAAAACTGAATAACTTTTCGTCAAATCTGACAGGTCTTCTGACAGATCGATAAATACATTATTGCATTTATTTTGACTTATTCATGGCCCTCTTTATAATACGCAATAAAATTGACTTTTTTCATAAGTATTCAAGGAAAACAACAAGTGTGCTATGTGGCTGAATTCAGAATGCAATGCAGAATACAAAAACCAATTGAAAATACTAGGTTACCTTTTAAAAAAAGTTGGCGTTGGTGTCGCGACGCCCTAACCGATGACACCTAGTGCTGGATCTCTTACGTAAATAAAAGGATCCTTTGACAAAAAAATTATGTGCTTTCACGAAATATGGATATTCTTTTCCCATTTTTTAGATATTTGCCCGCGGAGTTTTATACGGGACACCCTGTATATGCAAATAATGATTCAAAAATTTGAAGAATGAAAGTAGTAGTATACGTGGACTGTTCCACGTATACTACTAAGTCGCAGGATATCAAATATAATTTTTTAGTTTTCGAGATTGAAGAGACCCATGAAAAGATGGCGTTTGGCGACGACTGAAAACTTTGAATGAGAAAAAATAAAAATTGATGAATAAATAAAGCTTAAAATTACCTTATTTTTTAACAGAGTAGTACCTATACACTCGAAAAAAATAGTGAAAAATTAATTTTGTTGATTTTTGATGAATCATATTATTATAGAGCACTTTTTTATTTTAACAATTCTGGTTCATATCGTAATAGATACATTGTAGAATGAAGGGCGGTAGCTTGTTGGGTTGACGAACCACAAGGCTGGATTATAGACCTTCACTTCCTATCGTCCCACCCGTGTTAGGGATCACCCGTTTAAAGGTAAGACCACGTTAGTCCTTAGCTCGCACAAGTTTCGACTTTTGAGAGTTGTCGTTCGTTAACGGTAAAACAGATTTAACAGACAGAAAATAGATAATTGCTGATTTGATAATTGACTCTACTATCTAGTGCAATTTGCCAGTCTGCGATGATCCAACTATCACTCTCCCTGAGGTCTCACTTGGAGTGACATCTCAAATATCATAAACTGTCTTAATTCTCGTGCGTGGACAATATCAATTATATCACGACGGATAAAAAGATGAGGTGTATTTTAATTTTTTCTGTAAATTGTGTTTTTATTCATAAATTTATATTCTGTCCCCTTCCAAAGTAGTTATCCTCAGATATAATACACTTGTGCTAGGGTTTTATCGAATCCAGTTCTGATATGCATTCTTTGGTCATTCTTCAGCTCTCTCAGCGATTGGGTTTTCAACTCCTCAATCGTCGCAAAACGCCGTCAATTCATGGTGCTCTTCAATCTTGAGAACGGAAAATTTGGCAAAATTTGGTGAATACGATGGCTGAGCTATGATAATGGTGTTGTTTTCGGCCAAAAATTGAATTAGTCAAAATTCAGCAATTTTGAAAGGAACTTCACTGCCACGAGCTTCATGCCCAAAGTTTCCAAAAAAATTTCATGACATGAGCGAACCGATATGCCGACATACTCAGCAACTTCTCTAATAGTGATTCGACAATTTTCCAAAACAATTTTCTTCACTTTTCCAACATTTTCATCGGTTGTTGATGTGCTGGGGCGTCCGGGCGAGCGTCGTCACTCAAATCACAAGCTTCATTCCATTTAGAAAAAAATACATTATTCTCAGAATAGCTGTTGCACAAATATGTATGTCATTATAAAATTAATATGAGAACAGTTGCAGTTCATTACTCATTGTTTTGGTAATTGTTACAATATTATGTGAACGATATTGAACAACAATGTCAGGTCTGTTTTAGTCTTTTGTGTTTATTACAGCAACTGTCATGCAAGGTCAAAATGTTTGAACTTCATTTTTTTATAAATGAATGACTAACGTAATATCCTGTTATATCACTTCAACGTGAAAATAAAATGAAACCTTGTATATTTCAGGTGAAATGAAGAAAATTAAATTTCGAACAACTAACGACTAACTTTATGCTTTTTATAAGATAGTTCTACAAGTTTTGTCCATGTTAATGTCATGTATTTTTGTAACTCTATTTCTCAATGAATTTTACTGTGTCGTGTAGTATATACTGATCAATAGAGAATTTTTTCAAGGACATAAGACAAGCACTACAGGAAAATCCTGAAAGCGCTCTCGGAGCAGAGGGCAGACCTTCATAAATGAGAACAATACTTCAAAAAAGATCTGATCTGAGCTTCATAAAGTATCAAAAGTTGTTGAGGTGTGTACAGTTTTATGATTCGGAACAGTGTTTCAAGCTTTTGAGAAGCAGCCTTTGCAATTCTAGCGACAAGATTGTGTCAAGATATATTGCTGTCAATTTTAACCTCCCAACAAACTTATAGATGCATAAAGAGGAATAGTCTGACCTGACTATTATATCCGGTTCAGAGACTTTTATCTTCTTAGAGAAAATCGATGCCTGTGTTGTTTTGTGGCATTGAATTGAACGTGGTTACTTTCACCCCAATCCGAAATCACTTCTAGATCGTTATTGAGAATCCAAATGGGATGACGAGAGAGAATTTTGTACTCTATACATTGACGTTGTTCATTATTTTCCAATTTTTGATTTTTTGTGCCTTTCCAGCTTATAACTTGATGATGTCGTTAAGCGAATTTCGTCCAATTTATCTCTACGAATTCACTACTCAAAAAATTGAACAGGCATTTGGCAATACTAGTATTAATGAACGCACTATTCTACGTTGGTTTGCAAAATTTCGTTCCGAAGATTTCCACCTCGAAGATGAGCCCTGAAGTTATCAACCACGTAGAGGATTTGAGGACTCTGGTGAAAACTGACCCATCACAGACTGTGCTTGGGATATAAGGACAAAAAACTCAAAAATTGGATGCCTCGACAATTGAACGATCGACAGAAATAGTCAATTTTCGAGATCTTTTCTTCTTTACTTTTGTGCAACCAAAACAATCTTTTTGGATCAGATTGTCACTTGCGACGAAAAGTAGATTATCTACGGCAACAAGAGAAGTTCAGGACTGTGGTTGGACACCAATGATTCACCAGGCATTTCCCAAAGGCGAAAACTTACCACTGTATAGTGGTCAGTGGCTGGTTTCATCTACTATAACTTCCTGCAATCGGTCCAAAATATCAGAGCAGAGTCCTATTGTGAGGAAATCGATGAAATTTATCGAAAATTCCATCAGCAGCAGCCAGCACTGGACAACAGAAAAAGTCCGATCATGCTCTACAATAACGCCAGTTTGCACCTTTCAGAAATTACCGTTTGGGAATTCAACGATTTGAGCATCGAAGTATTTGTTTTATCCACCATACTCCTCATACCTTTCGCCAATTGGGTACCTACCATATTTTTAAATACTTCGCCGCTTTCGTCGACTTCATCAAATCCCGAACAAAAAATTTATGTTGACTTAATTGATCGATCTGTGTTACGTTGGTGAAACCAAAAGTCGCTTACTTCAATTATATTATTTAAGTATTCACTGATATATTACAGTTCAGAATAGAATCATAAAAACGAACGAAACCTTTGAAACAACACCATATAATTGAGCTCTGTGTCATTGAGAGAACATCAACCAAAACCGAATAGTTATTTTTAGAATGAAATTGTGTTGCATATTCCGGATTGAAGCTTGCGATCTTTGAACAAAAAATATTCTGAAAGCTGTTGAAATTTATAAAGAAGTGTAAACACATTAATCCGCATCACGAGTAAACTGTTTCTTCCATATTCTCTATGGTATTTTGAATTACTTTTTTTTATTTGTGTACAGAAATTTGATTTTTCCATTCAATTATATGTGAAGTGTTCATATATAAAAAATTCACATTTTATAACTGTGATACAATTAATTTTTTCTTTCAAAATTCATAGGGAATTTTGTATTTTCAACTGATTTGTTGAATTATGTATAAACGAATAATTGAACAACGGAATGTTGACATTGAATAAATCAATGTTGGGTCATGTCGTTCCTGAGCGATTTTACATTTCACTATTTTTTAAATAATTTGCAACCAGAATAGTCTAACTACTTTCCCCTACAAACCTATATTTGAATATGTACTCAGCAATAATTCACTCACCTATTAAAATCAGTAAAAACGATAGAGTGAAATCCATTTCGAATCCAAGTCTTCAGATGCCGTAAATTTTTCAAAGCACCTCCTCAATCACTAGCCACCAGAGTTCTCATACTTCATTTACTGAGTTCCCATAGTTCATTATTCTATCTAACTCAAGGAACCGCGACAACACGTTCTTCTGTGAAATTCGTCTCACTGCAAGTTCTTCACTCGTCCACTGCCGCGGTACTACTTCAAGATATAATGCGGTGCCACTCACAAAGAAAAAAAAACGCATATTCTCACTACCGTTTCTCCACGGACTTGGAAAGTGGTGATACCCTGAAAGACGATGTGACAAGAATGGAAATTAACGAGTCTCCGAGTCGTACGGCATTTATTGTAACTTGCTGCAGGGTACCGGACAAAATGGGTGATTTTTTAAGAGGTATAGGATTTGATGTTCAAAACAACACGAAAACATTGATGAAATATTTATTGGAATCGATAGAACAATCAATATAATTTAATGTTTGAAGATGATTTCATGCAAATGTTGTCTGCGGTTCCGCTTTAGATGGCCCATGCGCAAGGCCCAATTTTGGCACACATATCAACCGGTATTTCACGTATAAATGCTTCAATATTGGCTTCCAGAACGTCAGTCGTTGCTGATTCATCCGTGTAGACATGAGCCTTAACATGATCCAACAAGAAATGATCCAAAGGCGTTATATTACACGATGTAGGATGCCAATTGACGGACCCCAAACGTGAGATAAACTGTTCACCGAAGGCGGCTCTTAATTGGGCCATTGTTTCGCGTGCCATGTGGCATGTGGTACCATCTTGTTGAAACCACATATCAGACATGTCTAATTCTTCCATTTTGGACAACAAAAAGTCGTCAATCATCACACGGTAGCGCTCGTTATTCACAGTAACGTTCCGGTCATTGTCGTCTTTGAAGAAGTACGACCCGATGATGCCACCGTCCCATAATCCACACCAAATAGTGACTTTTTCATGATGCATCGGTAGCTCTTGCAATGCTTATGGCTGATCTTCATTCCAGATGCGGCAATTTTGCTTGTTAACGTATCCATTCAACCAGAAATGAGCCTCGTTGCTGAATACAATTTTTCGATAAAAATGTAGATCTTCCTCCAAATTTGCCAGCGTCCATTCATCAAATGTTAGACCATGTGGGAGGTCGTGTGGCTTCAATTCTTGTACCAGCTTGCTCATATGGTTTCATACCCAAATCCTTCCGCACAATTTTCCACGTAGTGAAGTAACAGAGGCCCAATTGCTACGAACGGCGGCGAATCGACATATCACGGTCATCACGAATACTGGCGGATACAGCCGCAATATTTTCTTCGATCCTGACTCTACGTATGCGTGTTGGTGGTTTGACGTCCAATAATGTGAATTGGGTTCGACATTTAGTCACAATCTTCCTAATAGCTCCCTCAGTAGGCCGACGAAACTGTTCATAAATTGGAAGAAGTGCACGATGTACTTTCTTCACTGAAAATGTATTTTGATATTAAAATTCAATAATTTGCAAGCGTTGTTCATTCGTAAGTCGATTCATGCTTGAGTTATAGACCAAAATGAACAAGTTTGACCATGACACAAGACAAGATTCACATGTGATGTGTCAAAAACAGTGTTGCCAAAAAGATCCCTGCAAAAAAATCACTCAATATATGAGTAGAAACAAAAGTTTTATCTGACACACCAGTGATGAAAGATTCCTAGTTACTATAGAAGAATGGGAGACTACAAACGCATTTTGTTTCACACTCTCCAGTACATCAACTTATTGGGTGGGTTGAAAAGTTCGTAGGTTAACACACAGATGGCGATACTAGTATTGAATCCATATGGTTTTCAGTTGACCCTAACCTTCAAAAGACTCGTGTCCAAATTTCTCAGCTATTGAACTATTAGTTTGTGGGGTAGAATGTTTTGAGTGAAGCAACTTTTGTTAGTTTGAAGAAAATGTTAATGAAGTATTGTTTTCTTTTCAAAAAAAAACTTTTGAAGCCAAGACTTGGCTTGATGAACATTATTCGGACTTTACATCGGGAAAATCAATCATTGAGAAGTGTTTTGCTAATTTTGAACGAGGTGGGATGAACACCGAGAACGATACCCTTAAAGAAACTGTTACTGACGAAAACGTAAAAAAAATCCTCAAAATAATTTTGGATGATCGCAAAGTGAAGTTGATCGAGGCTCTAAAGATATTAAAGGAACGTGTTAAACATATAATAATAATGAATCGGCTTCATTGATAATACAAAAAAAAACAATACAAAGATACATTTGAAAATGAAAATAAGTTACCGAAGAATCTGGTACTCACTGGCAAAGTCTAGCGCAGAGCTACTCTAACTCAACCAACAAGCACCACTCCATAATGCACGTGAACATACAGGAATAAAAGACAATTAACAATGATGGTACTACGAAATAAGAAATATAAATAAAAATAATAATTTGTAATTACCCTCTGAAGAGAGTTGATAAATAATTAAATTCAATTGATCTGCTGTTTATTAGTTTGTCCAATGAGCAAAAGTTGACATAACTGACTATCATAGATATAATTTTTATATTTGTATTTGAATTTCCTGATATTGAACCTTTTAAATTGCTCGGGAAATGAATTATATAGTTTAATAGCACCAAAAAGAAATTATCTCTGATGCTGTGTTTGGCATAGCTGATTTGGGTTTATGTTTCTTGAGTGAATATTTTCACACTGAATCAGTGTGAAAATATTGAAAGGGGAGATTGGGAAAGGGTAATCAATTTATGAACAAAACAACCCAAATGATGAATCATACGGCTTTTCATATTGACCCAGCGGGAGTTTTTGAAGGCTTCAGAAATTGAATCATACTTACGAAGTCCATGGATTAGGCGCAAACAAGAATTTTGTACTTTTTGTATTCTTTTTTTATCTGAATCATATAAGTATGGCCCATATAAGTATGAAGTCAAGCAACACCCGTAAGTTTTTAGCTATATTGACAGGGGCTAAGATAGTATGACCTAGTTCTAAATGGAAATTGTTCTCTGCGAATTTACGATTCTTCTGCGATCCAAAATGCATTATCATTGTTTTATTAGGCTTAACTTTCAAATCATGTTCACTTGATCGCCCATTGATCAAATCAAGATCAGTGTTGAAGAGATTTTGTTCCTCAGCATACTCATAGTTGAGTATGCGAAAGCTCTGTTCAAAGTGGGGTGCCGCGCCAGTTCACAATCAAAAAGAAAAACACATTGATGATACTGAGCAGTGTTTGAAGCTATTCCACTATTATAAAACTCAAATTTATTTGTCGATATATGACAACGGATGAAACATGGCTCCATATTTCCACAGCAGAATCAAAACGATCGTCATCTGAGTGGACTGCATGTGGTGAACCGACTCCAAAGCGCGCAAAGACACAACAGTCGGCTAGCAAAGTTATGATATCAGTATAATATTTCGCGACTATCTTGAAAAGAAAAAAGGAACGCTAGCGATTATTACACAGCATTATTGGAGCGGAAAATCGCTGGAAAACCGTCCCAATTGAAGAAAGAGGAAGTGTTGTATCATCAAAACAATGCACAGTGTCACGAATCAATGAAAACGATAGCAAAATTGCATGAATTGGGCTTCAAGTTGCTGCCGCATCCACCGTATTCTTCAGATTTGGCCCCTAGCAACTTTTTTCTGTTCTCAGACCTCAAGAGACATTTAGCGCTGATGAAGAGGTGATCGTCGAAACTGGGGCATATTTGGAGGCTGAAGACAAATAGTACCAAAAAATTAAATCGAGAAATTATATACGACCGCTAAAATCTTTGTATCACATATTTGCGGCCGGTAAATTGAACATTACGGTACATGATACTGTAATGTATTAAATATGTTTGAAATATGTTTGAAATATGTTTTTCCATTAACCAGCTATCGCACCTTTACGAACGACAACCCTCAAAATTCGAAACTTGAGCAAGCTGAAGACTAACGAGGTCTTACCTTTTAACGTGACTCCTAACACGGGTTGGACGATAGCGAGTGAAAATTGAGTGTTCTGCCTGTGGCTTGAACCATCGACTCACATATCGGCCGATTGACTGAGTGAACAAAGCACCCACGTCGAACCGCCCTGCTACCGACGCCTGGCAACACTTTATGTTTTTGAAAGCAATAACGTTTCAGTTTCGACTTGTGACCAATATTCACTCAAAAATGGTAATATTAAATTTCGCTGAATTCTGTACAAAATGTACAAGCTATAACCAATATTTTTGCTATATTGACGGAAAATAAGATTATAATAATAATCATATACAATTGGTATGAAAATAACAGTCATAGCTAAATAGAGAAATACGTACTGTACGTCCTCATGTTTAATATTTATTTAAAAAAAACATCCTAAAATATTTTTACAATATTTTGATATTTTCAAAATGCATAATAACCCTTTTCCCCTTTTCTGAAGGTAAATAATTTGTTAGTCTTAATAAAATAAGTTGTTTTGCTTTTTCCTTTACTATTTTATTCATTCTTATGTTTTTTAACTTTTCCTTTTGTTGTAATATCTTGTTCAACGAATGAGTTATCTAAGTTTTTCTTCCCGTTTCCTCTTTTTCTGGTTTTTTATTTTTTCCTTCCTCATTTTCCTTTTTTCTTCCTTCTGTTCCTTATCTTCTCATTACACTATACATAAAGATTTACATTTGTTTGGAGCATGACAGAACGCGACTTTTAATAAGCTAACTGGTAATCTGGTTAGTTTTATTCTACAATACACAGGGTGTTTTCTAACTATGATACGAAACTCGTTATTCGTAAGGTCGTTTTAAGGAACTCGTGAACATCTCCGAAGTTGCTTCGTCATAAATATCCTTTCAACGATTTAGTTGGAATTTGCTATAGTTTTTTTAAGTAATAAGGCGCTTATTTCGCCCTAACTAGATTGAAATTATTAGGTCCAGTGGAGTCGCAGTGGGCACCACAGCCAACAATATTGGAAAAAAAGTACGCCACTGACTTGTTGTAGTTTTCTATTTTCTCAGATTGATCAACTGAAAATACAACTTTTTTGTCGCTTGTATTTTCTTCATACCTAGCTTCGTTTTCGAGAAAAAAAGTTGAAACTACTTTGCATATATGAGTACCCGCTTTGGAGACGAGCTGACAGTGATAGTGTTGTCATATCGGTGAAAGTCAGAATTGTCAATTAGCAGTAATTTCATGATGAATAATTTCACTAACGCTCAAATGGCTGGCATGCACTTTTACTTTAACGCCCTGTATCTCAGAAACGAAGCAACTCATATTTATAGGAATTTTTTTCTTAAAACAAAGTCACGTACCGTAGTTGAGAAACACCCTTTATATAATATACAAACTCACTGAAAAGTAAAAGTATATGTATTTCAATTCTTACTTTTTTTATATATTCGAAAAAGATTTTGAAAAAATTTGTATTGTTTCTATCGACTAGAACTTCATCCAATCTTATTGGATACGTCATATTTTTCCCCAATTATTATCTAGTATAGGGTATCAATATGTTCTTCATTTTCGAAACATTCTAGAATTAGATAATCTAACGTATCAGTTTTTCCACAGGAGCAACTTTGATTCACAGCTAATCCTGTTTTGAATATATGTCCTGGGTACATTACATGTCTAGTTCGCATTCTGCAGATTAATCTGATCAAGTTTATATTAATTTCATATCCGTACCACAGAGACCTCTGCAGTATCTTTTTAATTATCCTATATCTCTGACCAGAAGTTGATCCAGAATATGATCATTTTTTTCCTGGAAACTTTTGTGAGATCCGTGTATGGTATTTTGATATTAGAGATATTGGTGTCACCCTTTTTCTCCGCCATTTTATCCACATTTTTATTTTCCTGAATTCCTGCATGACACCTACTAAGAAAAATACCCGACTACATTCGATTCGTCATTGGTTCCTCATGACATTGCAATTGCCAATTATTCAATTTTTCTAGTCATTCACATCTAGTAAACGAATTGTATAACTAGGAGCCCTCAGATGACCTCATTGATATAAATCTAGAGGATTTATGAGAGGGCTTCGAGATGAACAACTTTGAGACCCTGCACGTCCAATCCAGTAATTAGGCTGATGTCGAGCTGATTTTTACTCATTCAGGTGTATGTAATGTGTGAGTTAAATCACAAGACCAAACAGTTTAAGTAACATAAAAAAACGAAGTTTCCTTCCATTTCTATAATTTGATTACTTTTAAGGTGACTGTGAAGTATTTGCATTTTCTCTATTTATGATTGTGAATCTGATGGATAATATGTATAAGGTGATTTATTTGATTATTTTGTTACTATCATTGTTCATTTTCAATTTCCTCAATGGGAAAAACGAGTCGAAGCATTACATTTTTTGATAACATATGGACAAACTTTGAAACGCCCTGTATAAAATTTTTTCTAGGACAATTTATGTCTCAGAATGAATGGGAACTGACTAAATGTGTGATTTAGATTTCTCCCCGAAAAAATCGTATCACGTCGAGATTTAATTTTAACAAGTCACTGATGGAATCTGGGAAATAATTATATATTCAAACGAAGCTTATGATATTTAATTTCAAAGATTCATAAAAACTTCGAAGAGTCTCATCGTGAAAGTAGTCCAAACACTTCTACGTTAGAATTATAACTAGATTAATGAATGGTGATATCAATCAAACCGGGTTGAATAAAAGTCGTGACTTTTATACATGCAATTCATATGCTAATCTGAAACCATTGCCCTTCTAATGAACTGACTGTCATATTTAATTGAAATCCTTACGTGTATAATAATAATAATGACAAAATGAGGCTTTCGCGGCTGAGATTTTTCGTGTCACTATTTTTTGGGTTTGAAGCTAGCTTCTTCAAAGATTTATACATCATGAGTTATCTCCAATGGCTGAAGCGTATTTATGTGTGAAGCGTATTTATGTTGATTCAGGTAGTTTGGTGTGCTAATACCTATACCTGGGCGAAGTAAATTTTCGATCACATTCGTCGACCCTTTTCTACCTACCACTGCTATGCTGTTTGCTATTCTTAGAACTACTCATGATCGGATTCCATGTTTGGTTGAGGTTGAAAGCTTCTTCTTTTCTGCTGAAATTATCTATGTATTTGTGGATCTTTATTGCCTCTCACAACAGTCGGCTATGGTATCCCTGCTTGGGAGCAATGAGTTTCGTATTTTCGAACAAAATCCTGTTGTTTCCTTCACTGAGTGCGTGCTCCACTACACTCGACTTATCCGTTTGGCCCAGTCTGCAGTTTCTTTCACGATCTAGCCTTGTTCCCATGGATCATTCCACAAATGCTTGGTATGCAATATACCCCTGCTGCTGATAATAGGGTTATTTTGTCTTTACCCGACCTGACACTTTACCGTATCTCTTTGGTGAGTTTAAAAACCGTTTCAATATTGTGTTTCCCCAAAGGTTCTTCAATTATGTCTGCGACCCTGGGGATATATGGTGGACAAGCACGTGCAACGATCTGAGTCTCCGCCCCGTTATGAACCGTGAAACTCCTAAGTTCCATGACCTTGTTGAACCCGGTTCCACTGTATCCATTCAATCTCAAGGTCACGTGAGAGTTCTTTCTCTAGTTGCTCTGGTTCATATATTTTTCGAGCTCGTTCAGTTAGAATAGAGATGCTTCCTCTTTTTTGACTAAGATGATGGTTTGATAGAGCAATCGTCATCTGGAAACATGAAGGGGGTGCTCTGGAACCTTTTCCTAGACCACTCGAACGCCCAATACCTCAACATCAATTCACCATGTAGACTGAACAGAAGCATTAGATAGCATTCTTAGATGTACCCATCAAAAGATGTGGTGCTTAGATTAACCCACAAAGTATACCAAAAACCCACGCACGTAGATAGATACCTGTATTCACCAACAAACAACCACCATTCCAGTCAAAAGATGAAAGTCATCTCCGCTCTAACTGAACGGGCTCGAAGAATATGTGAACAAGATCATCTCGAGGAAGAACTTAAACATCTTGAAGTGATCTTGGGATCACTTAATATTGGGACGAATTTCAAAATCACCAAGGAGACATAACAAAGTCTCAGGTCGGCTGAAGACCGAAGAAACCCATTATCAGCAGCAGAGGTATATCGCATACCATGCACTTATGGGAAGGTTATTGTTGAAATTGATGGATGTAGCCATTACTACGTGGTAGGAAATCATGATGAAGAAAAGAGAAATGAAACTTTCTATGGTAAAAAACATAGGAAAGTTTCATTTCTCTTTTCTTCATTGTTGGAATTGTTTACTAAATTATTTTGTGTCTATTGTATCTAGGTGAGTTCAGTTGTTGATATAATATTAATAGGAATTTACGAGAAAAGTAAAAACCTATTTTTAAAAGGATATATTATTTGGTGGATAGTTTGAAGACAAATAGGCAACAGTTGGGGAGACTTTTAAAAAAATCTGTCGAAGCGCTTGATGAAGCTTTGTAGCTGAAAGATTCAACTAAAGAGGATTTACTATTTTTTCTCAGACAATTGGAGGATAATAGTAGCAAATTATTCGAGAAAGGTGAAAGGATTGAAGGAAAATTGTCATTAGAAGCCAGCGATGATATTGAATTAGAAGAGGAGTACGACGAACTGATTCAAAGACGAATTCCGATTGAACGAGATTACGAAGAACCAAGAAGATCATTTGAGATGTTCCAATTTCTTTATAATGGGAAGAATTCAGAGTGATTTTCATTTATTAAGACTAGAACTGAAGATGGAAACGTGAAGAACTGGATTGGGTTCTGGGAACAATTCAAAAAGTATCTTTTACAAGCGGCGGAAAGTGGTTCAGTTGCTCGAGATTCAGTAGAAAATTAGCACCCCTCGGAGCCCAATTACATTGAAGCCACATGGGACCAAAGCTGAAGGACCATGAAAGCTAGCCAGTCGCGAAACGTCGGGATAAAATTCCAAAAATCGAAGGCCTTAAAATTCTAGAAATAGTGATACTGAATAATAATAATGGTAACGCGTGTTAGCTTGACACGTCTAGAAATATTGGTCAATAGATTGTATTGTATTCGGTTTGGTGTTGTTATTTACTACAATTTGTTTTATCAGATTCATTTCCTCAATAAAATTCTGTATGGTATATCAATGAGTCTGTGGATCATACTGTAGTAAGCTGCTAATTCATGTTGCTGTGAGTGAATAGAATCGTTCTTTATAGTTGCGTCTGTTTGGGTTGGTTTGTGGTAAATCGTGTTCGTTATTGATTTTTTTAATTATGGGGTTTAAAAGTTCTTCTAGTTCTATTCTGAAATGAATGTTCACATAAATAGAGTTGATGTAATGGAAAAATAACTGTAATCTTATATGTGTTGTTATGAAATAAAAAGTCACACATAGACAAGGATAACATATCAGGTGTATCCAAAACAACATGCGGATCATGACCGAAAGTGTATGTAAGGAAGACTAAATTTGAAAATTTACGAACATGAAAGGTATTTATCATCTGCCTCAAAAAACGAATTGAAAACGAAAAGAGTTGAAGAAATATTGACTCCTTCACAAAAAATAGAAAATAGGGGAATATTTCGCAATACCCTGAATCTTCAGCGCTTGAAACACGTTATATGATATATTGAATCTGAACCTACCTTCAATCATTTTCTGGAATGAAAACTTCCATTAACTGTAACATTATACGAAGGATCTCCACGAATTCTAATAGTCTAACACCAAATACCCTGTTGAATAAATGAATCAATTTTGATGCAAATACTCGTATTTTGACTCATTCCGGTAGTGAAAAAACTTGAAGGACTTTTGATTTTCTTGACGGACTGTGCAATAACCCCGTCTAAGACATGCATGGTGCACTCGAAGAATGCATTCAGTTGGCAACGGAAATGATTTCCTGCCGTTTTCAACTTTCAGCACTCGTTGATCATAATTACTCAAATTATATGATCTGAATAACGAACGTAATGTGCCTTGATGTAATTGGTCGGAGTTTCATAATAATAGTTGCTAACAGTTTTCGTTTGTCGATAGAGATCGGAGAAAATTCCAACTCAATGTTCATTATCAACGTTGGATAATTGGATGAAGAGAAAATGAAAGGAATGATAGTTATTTCATACAAGGTCGATAATTTAGTTAACTGGGTTTTATATAGACAGTTCTTCGTTTGTATATATTAGTATATATTTGTATATATTTAACTTTCAGTACCCGTTGATCATAATTACATAACGAACGTACTGTGCCTCGATGTAATTGGTCGGAGTTTCATAATAATGGTTGCTAACAGTTTTCGTTTGCCGATAGAGATCGGAGGAAATTACAATTCGAAGTTTATACCTATTCAACTTTGGATAATGGAAGGAAAGATGGTTATTTCAAAAAAGGTCGATAAATTAGTGAACTGAGTTTGATATAGTCAGTTCGTCGTTTGTATATATTAGGTTGTTTCAAGAGTTTTGAACGTTTTCATGAGTCTACTTTCAACTTTATTATCTCAGAGAATACATTTCATCGATTTTGTCACAATGGACTTTTCTATAATGATTTGACCCGGTTGCAGAAAGTTATACTGAATTACACCAGTCGCTGACCACCATACAGTAGTCATGTTTTTTAGTGGGTTTTTGCCATTGTGAAGCACCTGGGTGGCTCATCGGCGGCCAACCACTGTCTTAAACGTCTCCTGTTATCGTTGAGGATTCACTTTTCGTCACACATGGCGATCAGTTCCAAAAAAGGATCGTATTGGTTGTACAACAGCAAAGAAGAACTTGACAATTTTTCTTGATCGTTCAAATTGTGCGGCACCCACTTTTCGAGCTTTTTTTTTTATTTTATTTTTTTTTTTTTTCATTTAAGTTGTTTATTGTCCCTTCAACCATTCAGGTTATTAGAGACGGCATATTACATGTCATAGTAAATATAAAAATGTTAATAAGTAGATAAAGTTAATCTAATATAATCTAAATTTAATTGACTAAACCAATATCAGTTAGGTAATCTATAAGCTGGGAGGGATTGTAACCTTCCTTCAGAAGTTCGGCAAGAGTTGAAGGAAATCCATGTAGTTTTCGATGTCGATTGTAAGCTTCGCACTCGATTATATGCGATTATATGTTCATATGCGCTGAAATTTGGATTGTAATATACTTTAGTACTTTTTTCTAATGACCGCGGCAACATTGGAAGTGACGTTAACCTCACTTGTTTGATCTCAAAGAGCAAAGACACGATCTGTTATTTCTAAAACTAGTCATAAATCTGCTTTGATTCAAAACGACTTCAATTCGCGAATAAAGAAAACAGGAAGAGCCTCGATGAAATCAATTGCCAAACGTGTATCAGCAACAAGAACCGACTAATTGACGCAATTGAATAATAATCTTAACTGTATCTGGGCATCGGCAACCGACCCGGCAAACGGAAGCAGTTGCAAGAAGAGTTTTGCTGCTGCAGAGATCGTGGGAATGTCGTGACTGCTTGGCCAGCGCCAACGGAAATATATAATAGATTTAATGACAGTGAAAGTACGAGTAATTCCAGTAATTACCAACACAGATACGACCTATGATCTCGCGTGGATAATGGATAGTATATGCAGTGTTGCCAACCTAGGGAATGCGATCCCCTAAGAAATTTTCAATCCTGGACACAGTGGTCGACCAGCGGAGAAAAGAGTTCTTGAAGCTGAAAGTTTCATTGTATAAATTGGTGTATTTTCTTTTACTTTGCAGAAATCATTTTGACTTCAACTGCCTCTTAGTTTATTACAAAAACTTTTTCAACAAAAAAAATTCGTAATGACGCTCAGCCCCAAATATCAAAAATTTACAAAACTCCCCAAGGCGGTTCTTTGTTGAACCAAGCTTCTAAATTGACCGCCGAACGATATTCGTCCTCTGTCTTTCATTGTAAGGTAACTAGTTGAAGCCAAAGCCCAACATTTTCATAAAAACATCAGAATAAGACCATACAATTTCCCCCCAAAGATGTCCCAAAAAGTAGAGAGCAATATTTTTCGTATCCAGACGTCGAATACATATGTTAACTCAATGAAGAAAAGAGAATTGAAACTTTCTGTTTTTAACACTTTTATTTGTAACTAACGTTACTGCAGTTTCATCCTATAAGGACATTTTGAAACTTATACATTAAACTAACAAGATACCTGATAACTTTAACGAAAAATACAAGTTTGCAGGACCAGATTGGGTTGAAGGATTTTTGAGAAGGAATACTAATATCGGTGCCCGCAAACCTCAGTCGACAAGTATTAATATTATCAAAGAAGAAGTAAGACTGTTTTACAAAAATCTTAACAAAAAAATAATCAATCAATCAAATCTTTAATATGGATGAGACAGAACTCTCGACAGTTCAAGAACCATGAAAAGTTTTGGCAAAAACAGATCAGAAATGAGTTGTGACAGTAACTTGTTGGGAAATATGAAATTGTGATTTTGTACGTTCCGTAAGATAATATAATTACCTTTCATGCAGTGACGACTCGTGCATTAGAGAACAGGGGACGCTAAAGTCATAAAGACTATATACATTCAGAAAAGCCCGACGGAGGCGCGAACATTTTTTGGGGTACTGCACCTATTTAAAGCAAAATACATAATATTTGTATAAATGCACACAAAAATTGTGTATTGCCGAAAATTATACGTATAAAACTGACCATTAAAAAAACAAAAACAAGGAAAAAGGGTTGTCGTTGAGTTATTTAATATTAATCATTTTTAATTTTTCATTTTCAAACATAAAGTTTAATAAATTTGAAGGAGACTTGCCATTTTGAAACATTTGAGGGTCGCTGTACATTACGATTGATTAATTTTTCAGTTGAATAACATCGAAAAATGGATACTGAGCTATTAAGTCGTTATGAAGTTTTTGGGGAAAATCTTTGGTATAGGATGAAAATAAAAGTAGTTCAATTCAAGTAAATCTTCAAATCTAACTTTGATTTGCATTGAAAAGGTGTCCAATATTTCATTATTAATGTGTTTATAATTTTGTCTCAGATCGAGTAAGTCTAAATAGGTTTTTTTTTTCGGTGCCAGCGGTTCGAGAGTCAAATCAATTGATTCGAAAATATTATTAAAAAATGTATCGTTATTTCTGAAATTCATCAAAATGTCTGTTGAATTGTTTAACGGTTGTTTTGAGTAATTAATATCTGTTAAGTAATTATATCTGTTGATTTATTTTGAAGAATAGAAAAAACAACGTCGGTATGTTCAAATATTAATTTAAATATTACCAACAAGAAACAATGCTTGTGATCATTTAAAATATATTTTAAACCTCTCGCCTCCCTAAGACTTTGGTCGTCGGTTTTAAAATCTTCACTGTTTAGAATAAAAGCAAAGACATCAAAAAATTTTTCCATGTTTCAATGCAGACATTACTGCTCTAGATGTAGAATTCCAACGCGTAGCAGCAAAAGTTGGCATTCAGCTACCAAATTTTTCATTTAAAACAGCTTCTTGTAGTGGATTTTGAAAAGAATGTCGAAAATCCAGACAAACTTGAAAAAAATACGCGGCAATCTTTAATGTTGTTGCACGCTTTGCTTAATACTAAATTTAGGGCATGGGCATGACAATGCGTAAAAAGTGCATGAAGAGCTATGGACTTTATTTTAGTTTGTAAACTATTTGAATGGCCGGCCGTGGCCGCAGCTCCATCATATGTATGACCATCTTTGACATATCTAAAAACGATTAAAAGTTGTGATGTGCAAGTAATATCGGTAGTTTCATCAATTTCCCGTGCAAAAAAAGAAACACTTGCAATCTCCTTGCTTATATTTTCCTATATGCCACACTGTTTACAAGCTCATTTTGGATGGTTTTTGAGGTGCCCGAAAAAACGCTACCCTGTAAAAAAGTGCCAAATTGTGAATCATATTTGCCCCATAACATTTAAAGTTCCTTGTAATTGCCGCGATTAATCAAATCTTCGGTGTCATCATGTTCGCAAGAAGCTAATTCTTGGGAACCCAAATAAATCGTAAAACATCGATGTCTTTTTAAATTCGACCGATTTTTCCTAACCTGATTATCAACAGAAATTATAGCCTCTTTTTGAGCTGTATCTAAAGCTGCTGCTATATTTTGTTTGCTAAACAATTTTGAATTACAAGACGAAAATATATGCTACTTAGATTTAAAATGTCTTTCTGTAGAACGAGGTAAATTTTTTAAATCGGAGTATCCTATTTTAGACCACGTTTGGTATTTGGTTTGTACGGAAAATAAAACACAGGGCCAACAAAAAAGTTTTTACTCGTTTAATGGAGCCGGTTAACCAATCGCATTTATCGTACCAACTAATATTAAAGCCTCGATTTTGTTCTATTATCTGAAGATTTAATTGCAATCAAATTTGGTTGACGTAATTTGGTAGACTTATTATTTGTCAGCAACCAATCGACTATATCGTCAGATTTTTTAATTTCGTCCAACGTATTCATACTAAATGGAAAGAAACTTACCGAAAAGTGAAAACACTTCAAACTGAATTGAATTGAATTGAAAGAAAACACTTCAAAAACACATTAAAAATATTACCAAAAAGCACTGTTATAATATAATACTGCCTGTTTTATACACAAATAACAAATATTAACAAGAAACACTTAAACGATTTCCCGAAATATTCTTCAGTCCCAGTCCGTAACGGCATCCCGTCCGAATAATTAAATAAAAAACAAACGCAGTCGTACACTAACGGAGACTAACTGGAGACTAGCCTCCTCTAATGCTATAATTTCCGCAACTGAAAACAAATCGGTACGTATGTTGCTGGTTGCTTCGATCTAGCGGAGCTTGTGTTTTTTAAAGCGGTCGGAGGCTTGGCTCCCTTGCAACTATGGCATTTATTATTTCGGGTTGATGGTTTATTCGTTATTCGTTCATGAGCGGTGCGTTTGACGTTTGTTGATGCAGGATTCAATGTGGTACTTTTATCAAAAATGAGTATAAATGTCTTTGTTTGGTTTATTTTTCAATTTATGTGTTGATTAGATGAACCGTATTAGTTACACTTGAATCGGATTTGTAACACTGTGGAAAGAACACAAAAACTATATTATTAGTCCGGTCAAATTAAACCAAAAAATAAGAGTAAACCTACCTGTATTCCCACCAAGCTAAAAGTCAGTAAGATTGTTTAAAATATGATCAAAAATAAAATTGGATAGTTCCCCATCTTTCCCCTGTGAGGAAAACATTTCATTCAAGGTCAAAGGTCAAAAAATGAGTTTTTCGCGATTTTCAGCAAAACAATGAGTTTTATCATAAAAATACTTCCGACAAGAATTGTAGATAATAAAATGATCTACAGAAAATTTATCAATACTTTTTCCTACGAGCCACCGTTTTTGATATATAACGATTCAAAAAGATTATACATCTCTGTAATTTTAATATACGTTAAAACTTTTTTCTAATGATCATTGTATCTTAGACTTATAATATAAAATATACATATGTTATAACTATAAGAATATTAGGTAAAATGAAACCCAGTCCCATTTTGGTTCCAAAGTTACTGTCGTATTTGATGGTTATAATGATTGCACGAAAAATACTGAAGCTGCAGAACAAGGTCGTTGAATTTCGGCAACATCTACATCAATTAATATTTTATTTGATGAAAATATGACAGTTACAATCAGTCAACAAAAATTTCTTACAACTACACACAATTCTCGGTTCATTTCAATGTTGAAAAAAAATTTACTGCTGAAAATATATTGGTAAAACAAGCTAATAATGATGCTGATGTTTTGATAATGGAAACAGTAATAGAGCAATTCAGTTTGACAAATACAACTGTTGTTGTTGGTGAAGATGTAGACTTACTCGTATTACTCACTGCTCGAACTCCAACTGATAAAACTATTTTCTTCTTAAATCCAGGAAAAGCTCAACAACAACCGAAAATATATTCATTAAAAAGTTTATCTACTTTCACATAGGTGTCAAAATCATGTACTATTTTTACACGCAATAACTGGCTGTGATACGACATCTGCATTTTACAGGAGGGGTAAAGCAACAGTCTTTAAAATGTCTGAAAAGATTTAGTTCAATGTGCTGAAGTTTTCAAAAAAAGTCATTCGATTCAACAAGAAATTATCACCAACGGGATTCAGTTTCTTCTTTCTATGTACAAAGCTCCGATAAAAACCACCTGCTTAGATAAGTATTGATATGCATGTTTTGTACAAAACACTAAAAATAAAAAACAGGTGGAATTAGCTTGTCTTCCTCCAACCTCAGTTGCTGCTCATCAACATCTTTTCCGGGTATATTACCAAGTTCAAGTGTGGCTTGGTTATCAGCTATGCCCAAAATACTTTACTCCCACCTGCACCGGAAAAACTGCTGAACACATTTTTTTGCAACTATAAAAAGGGATGCAGCGCTAAATGTGGTTATAAAAAAGTTGGACTGTTGTGTTCTCTGGCATGTACACATTGTCAAGGCCAGTCATGTTCTAATGCTGAATAACCAATAGTGTAGGATTCATTTGATATCAACGAGGAAACATGCGATACATCATTCTTGACGCAGTTTACCTACATCCAGGATGAACATGAAGAAGAAGATCAAGAAGAGGAAGAAGATCAAGAAGCAGATGATCAAGAAGAAGAAGAAGACCAAGAAGAAGAACGACAAGAAATATTTGAAGGTTATGACATAATTTCAATCGCTTTTATAATTTCCAACCCTTCCTAATATATTTTATTATGCAAGTTTTTAGTTTGACATGTGGAATAGGCCTACTGGGGAAACCACGTTAAAAAAGACGCGCTAAATACACTACATCATAGGTGGCGTAGAAACGTGTGCATATAATGATGATTACAACTTTTTAACTCGTCGTATCTCAGAAACGGTGGTTTTAAGAAAAAAGTATTGATAAATTTTTTGTAGAGAATTTTATGATCTACAATATTTATCTGAGGTTATTTCAAGATAAAACTTAGGCGAAAAACCAATTTTCTTCGAAATTTTTGACCTTCGACCTCGAATAACTTTGTCTCTAGGCATCTCAATTATTCGGAATTTCAAAATCTTATGTTCAACTATGTTTTGAACAATTACACGCGTTTGCATTTGCAGCTTGTTGTAAATTTATGTACCTTCCAACCGGATTAATAGACGAACGTTGAGCAACCTGATGCAATTTTTGAAAGCCGCAAATATAATTGATAGAATTTGAAAAACAAACAAGTCCGCGGCTAACCCAGTAGTTGACGCAAAAAAAAATAAACTGGAACTTACCCATATCATACTGCCAGCCATAGGTTTCCAGTCTTGACCTGATAAATCTGATAAACCACTGAGTTCACTAACTGTGGAAGCATTATCTTCGTCTTCGAGACTGTCCTGAGATGTGTCCAATTGGTCAGGATGTGAGCGAGTTTGCAGAAATGCTTCCGAAATACTTGACATACTTTCGTTAACATATCCTGAATCTGGAGGCGGAGAAGGCTGTTGATATGAATGTGTAGGAATGGATTCAAGTGTCGATGCTTCATATCCTGAGTCACAGTCGGGAGAAATTCCTGTAAAAGAGAATTATGTGCCTTGCAAATCTGATTTTTCTTTTCATAAACATGTTTTTTGGGAAATATATTCGTTGTTATTATTATTAAATAAATTGAAGTGGGCTTATTTTAAGGAATCAATTTCTAGGAGTTTTGAACTTCTCCATCTTTATATAAAAACAATGTGGGAACCATCGAAAAATAATTTATTTCTGATTCAACTCTTTATAAAGATGTGTATCAGATCATGCAAAGGAGTAATAATAATAATAATAATCTTTATTTTTCTTTTTGACGTGATTGAGAGCGTATAGAAATTGTCAGGTATATAGAAAATAGCATACTCAATAATAGTAAAAGTTTATAATAAAATAGAAATATACAACTTTTATTTTTGTATACACGTATGCACAGATACACACATACATATACATAATCTACATATACATTAGAATGTTTGCAGCGCTACTTGTAAAGGAACTCCTATATCGTGTAGGGATTTTTGTTGATTGAAAATCCTCTTAATAGAAATTAAAATTTTTCAGGCACCCTGTTTCCCTAATCTCCTGTGTAAGATTATTAAAAAGTTTTGATCCCAGGTAACAACAAAACAAAGAGAATTTAACTTTCTGATCAGATTATTACAGTGTGATTTCCAGTTTACACAATCATTAATTGTGATGCCTAAAAATGTTGCTTTGTAATTTTTTATTGCCAACACTAACTGTTATATTAGAAATATTTTTCTGAACGTGATGTTACTTCATAATACGTGTTTTCTCAGTATCAAAGAAAAGTGAGTTTGCACTACACCATGAAGTTATGTTACTCAATAATCTCTCACACTCCTCAGCAATAATATCATCTGCTTTATTCGAGACCAGTATGGATGTATCATCCGCGTTAATAACAAGGTGTGCATCTTTAGCTAAAGTAACTCTCAGACTGGACGAAAAGCCCTCTTGAAACAAAAACGTGTATATAAACATTGAAATGCACAAAAGGAAAAGTACTTTCGAAACAACTACAATTATATGAATATTGAATTATACAAAAACGACTCTTTCCTGTTCAATTTGTACTCCAAACATTAGCTATGGAATTGAATCGGATATCACTCACAGGATTGCTACACAATATAGTATATGAAAGAGGTGAACTTTGCGTTCAATGTAAGTGAAATTTTAGTACAAATTTAATAGGAAAGAGTATTTTTTGTATAATTCAATATTCATATGAAAGTAATCGTTTCAAAAGTATTTTTTATTTAGTGTAATTCAATGTTTATATGAAAGTAATTGTTTCTCAAATTTTAATATACAGAGTGTTCCAAGTTAAGTCGGCACCATAGCCAATTCCGTTATTATTGATGCTACGAATTCGGTTAAATGGACAAATTAGTAGTATTTTCAATGGCTCTCTAGATACCGAAAACAAAACAAAAATTGACAGTCGCGTTTTCAAAATAATTCGTAAAATGGTAGCTTTCCAAAATTCGTTCCAACATTCTTAACAACAAAGCTCATATCACCTTTCTTCCAAAAGTTGAAAATGAGCGACTTATGTGGAAATAATAATTTCACTAGTATAAAAAATTTCATTGTTTGGGCAAATAAAATCTCATGCTTGTCCAAACACCCAATTTTGGTAGTTATACGAATGAAAATATTTTGTCACTAACAGCAAAAAGAAAAAATTGCGCTGGGATTTGAACTCGTGAAACCCATGATCATCATGTCGTACCACTTGACACCACTGAGCTATGTGGTATTAATTTGATAACGATAATTTTCAACTTAAAGCCATTCCACCAGCCATATTCATTTTGTGAATGAAAATATGTTTGCTATAATGATAACATTGAAGACGTTTTTGTACAAAACAGAAAACGTTTATTATGCAAACATCAACTGTCACCTGAATATGGTATTCTTGACTGAAGTACATGTATGTACCTCTTGGTCACGTGTTTTCACTCTGCAAAAATTTGTGAGAGTTGTTGTAGGACTAAACTGGAGGCAGTCATGTAGAGGGGTTTTTAAGTGACTAAATATTTTAACTGTGACAGGCTTTATCGGTATGAACTGTGTATATATGTACACAAACATAAAAATAAATTTTTCAATAGAACAGATCATCAATATGGCATGTAACACAATACCATGTGCTAAATGTAGTAACAAACTTGACGATTACCATACAATGTAAATTTGTCTTAAGGTAATAAAGTAGTATTATTATTATTATTATTACTAGATTCAGAAATCTTCTTGTGCCTGCTTGGCACAGAACTAACCTATACCAAAAAGTTATTTATAATTAGAATGCAAAGTTTTTAATCACCTCAATGTCTCTATCCAAACATCTTCAAATAGTAATATGTTTAAATCCAGACTTAAAGCATTACTTATTGAGAAAAACTGTTACAGTATTAGTGAACTTATGACATAATACGATATTTTATAAAGATGTTTTCTTTTTGACAATCAAATGTTATATTTGCACTGTTGTTTTCAAATAACATTTGTTATTCGTACTATGACAATTTTAATCTTTTTCTAATATGGTCTTGTTGTGTTTTTTTTTATTTAAGTCGGTAGGTTCTATAAATTTTTTATATTTCTATATAATTATATATTTTACTTCTTTCATATTAATAACTTAGGACTGTGTTCATATCATTTAAATTCTTTTCTATATTAATTATGACGTTTTTGTCAGTTATTGCTTGAATGTACTCATACACTTATGCATTTTAAATGAAAAACAAAGATTTATTATTATTATTATTTGTCAAATATTCTCAACTATGTCATGACAATGTCATAAATTATTGTAACTGTCAACTACTGTTCGAATATTTTCCGAAATGCCGTTTTTCCATCAAGAAAAATGTGATGTTAGAATTCTACTTGGTTTGCCAGAAAATGGTGTATGAGCACTCCGGCAATTCGTTTCCCGATTGTGAATTACCTATTCGGCGTTTTTTGCTGTGCTTCATCGTCGATTCAGGAACAACGAAAAAGATTTTTGAGAAGAACTAAAAAACAGAATTGCGTTTTGGCCTACTTTGAGGTAAATCCAAATAATTCCATCATCAGAGATTTATCTAGAAAAATAGATGTTCCACTTTCTGTTATTCAATGAATTCTGAAGAAACAAAGTTTCTCATTGAAAGTTAAGACCAGTGCAAACACTAGAACATGGTGACCCTGAGAAACGATTAGGGTTTTGTCGGTGGTTTATGAATACATGCAGGCAAGATCCAAAGTTCTATAGATATATTTTATGGAGAGATGAGGCTAATTTTTCAAATTGTGGGATGTATAATAGAAAGAATTTTCATTATTGGAATAATCATAATCCATTTCTAGTCCATCCCCACAATCCGCAAAAACGATTTAGTACTAATGTTTGGTGTGGTCTATTTAGTGGCAGAATTATCGGTTAATTTTTCTACCAAGGTTCTTTCAAAGGACCCCGTTACATTAATTTATTTACAAGAGTGTTGGAAGAGTTTTTCGACAATCTTGATCTGGAGACTCGTCAGATGATCTATTTTCAGCAGGATGAAGCACCAGCACGTAATTTCAGTGGTGTAAAAAGAATGTTGCGAAACTGTTTTGGAAACAAATGGATGGCTACAAATGGTCCTCTTGAGTGGCTTCCTCGTTCACCAAACATGACATTTCTAGATTTTTATTTTTGGGGATTTCTGAAAATGAGATGTACAAAATAAAACATAATAATGTAGACGAGATGAAAAATTATATTGAAACTATAATTAATAGAATTGATGGAAGAATTGCGTTGAAAGCAACACGTAGTGTCAAGAGAAGGGCCCAAATATGTGTTCAACAAGAAGTCGGTGTTTTTGAACATTTACTCGATATTTCATTGCTCTTTATTGCCAAAACAAAGAAATTTTTTGTACTAGTGACAGAAATAAATATTTCCACATAAGTCGCTCATTTTTAACTTTAGGAAGAAAGTGTCACGTTCATACATAGTAAGAAGCATGAAGTTAAAAATTATTGTAATGTTTGAAATTATTACCAGTTTTGTTTGATTTATGAAAGATTTAATAGAACCGACTAATTCTTGATCAAAATCCATACCAAAACTTACCAAATATGAATATTCACAATGCCAAAAATGGCAATAAAAGATTATTCATTTATGTTTTTAATTAAGACATCTATATTTACAACGTTGCTTTTTTTTAATGTTCCACTGCGAACAATATTAGTTTTAGCGCCCGGAGCGCCAATTAATTTTTATTGTTGTTTTTATTTTTATCGTTGTTTTAATAAAATTTTGTCTAATAAAATAATATTATTCATATATCATGAAATATACATCTAAAAAAATATATAAAATCAATACTTCAAAGAATTATAATTTCTACCTACAAACCTACTTGTATATATCCAACTCTCAAAAATGTATGCTCATATAAACTAGAAATAGCTTGAACCGAGAAAGTAAATATCTATATCTGTCTTCAAGAATAAAAATGCTAGAGATTTCTCTCCAGTTTGCATTTGAAAAAAACGACTGTCCATGAACTACACATCTTTGTAGTTTTTATTTATGTGTTCAATTTTTGGACTTTTTTTTTGGAAGTTCCCAATTTTTTATATATCCATGGGGAAGTAGAAAGCAGTGTTTTTTCTCAAAAAATATATTTTCTTTCCAATAAAAAATTTTTTAATATGAATATATGAATATATGAAAATGTCCACTGGTTTGGATCTAGGTTGAAAAGTGATTGGTCTAATAATTTTTGAAGTCGAAGGAAACTCAGCAAAGAGGTGCCATGATGAATGAAATAAAAACTTTCAGTTTCTAAAGGAAAAAGGAAAATAATACGACTGCTGAAAAATGAGAATCATGATGAGTCGAAAGCTGAAAAAATGTGAATTTGTGGAAAAAGGAAAAAGTCAACAACTGGATTGATAAGATTTTATGATAACGTAATTTATTGAAAATCAAGAAAGAAAAGTAGAGTAACAAAGTGCTCCACTTCAGCTGAGTACGTTGTATTGTCTGAATGTGTGAGTGAAGCAAATGTAAGTGAAAACGAAAATCTTAGTTGTGTGATCAAAGTGCTTCCATGTTGCTTGGCAATAATCATGTAAAAAATCCTTTAAGAAAATAACAATCCTCACCATCATGATTAAATGAATGGTGTGAAGAAATACTCAATATTATAAAAGTTAGATTTAAGAGAGTGAGAGATACACGTTTAATGTCATAAGAAATACAACTTGTCATATTAATGAACTGTTGAATATATAAATACATGTACAGAAATATACACAAATGAGCACACACACAAACAGTATGTTAGCTAAAATGTAATTTTGTACTTGGGTAAAAAAGTAGTTTTTGGATAAATGTATAAATAAAAGAAAAAAATATATATATATTTGGTGTCGAGGTTATCAAAAAAAAATCATCTAATGTAGGTATAGTGAGCTTTTTTGACCAGAATTGCCTTCAAGTTTCTCCTAAAAGATAGTAGTGTGACACATTCTAGTGAACTTTCAGGTAACTTGTACATTTTCACTCTATTATATTCAATTGAGTTCTTGATTTAACTACTTGTTGGGATAGGAACCTTTAATTGGCAAGCTTGTCTAGTATTGTAGTAAGGCTGAAAAGTAAAGGTACCTTTATTCTTGAGTATAAGGCAGACTGATTCAAGAACAAAGTTACAGTTGAAATTCCATGCATTAAAAATAGTGGCTTGCAAGGATTATTTCACTTTGCTCTACAGATATACTGTACCGCATATTTTTGTGATATGAAAACAGATCGAAACAGCTGTTTACTGCATACACCCCAAAATGCTATGCCATATCTTAGGCGAGAAAATAAATCATTTTTGCTACGTGAAATCCTAGTTCTTTTGAGTGCAAAACACCCGGAGGAAAGTTTCTTATTTATAAAAACCTTGGAATAGAAATATATCATAAATTATACACGTCGACAAAAGATGATTGTAATAAATTGATTTCCATGAGAAGGTTGAAATTTTGTATTTCATCCAAATGAATTGCTGCCCCTTTGAAAATTTTTCAACAAATAACTTACTTTTCCTCTCCAGTTCCAATGTCACTTAATTTGAAGACCTTTGTACCTTCCTTTAAAATATTTCTACTTGTTTTGACAACTGGGTTCTTTGCTTTTATGCTTTTGTTGTAACTGCAGCTGTTTTCTTAAAAATATTTGAAACAAGAAAAACAAATACTTATTATTGGCATTTATAATAGATTCTGTTCGCATCCTTAATCACAAAATATTTAAAGATATATTTTTATTACTTGTGAAACATGGACAATAAACATTCTAATAGTGGGCAATAGGGAAACTACTTTGGCCACTGCCATACAACTCCATTCAACTATATAATAAAGTTATTAGTCCAGTCAGCAAGAAAACAGTGCAACTATTTTCACATGGTACCTAATTTGATTAAAAATACAAATAAAAAAAATATTGATCTGAAAAAAAATATAATACCGCTTTTTATCATGCATGTACATTTATCAAACAAATCATGTTAAATGTATGTCCACTATTATGTTTTCATTATTGTTCTATTTTATGTAAATCTCAGAACAGTTTTTGCACATTCGTGAATTGCCAATTTGCTATCTTATCACAAATTGATAAGACAGCAAAATAATTTCATATCTTACATTCAACAATAACCTGCAAATTATAATGCACACGTCTATCATCCTGAGTGTTAGTTGGCAGTCATGCCTCATACTTAGCTGTGATTTTGCACCTTCAAGAATCTTTTTGATATAATAGTGTAAACATTTTTTTCTTCACCATAAATTATGGTATTATCGTTGAGAATTAATATATTTTGAGTAAGTTTTTAAAGAATGATTCTCGAATTCCTGAATACGCCAAAGTTATAGTAAAAATACTTTCATCGTCATTTACTCATTCCCAAAAGAGTGAGTAATAATATATATAATAATAAATATAATTGTAAATAACTGTAGATTTGCTGCATGTTTCTCAGAAAATATTTCCATTGATAACTACTACTAACGTTTATACTAAAAAGACATTTATAAACTCCAGCAAATACCTAATAAATCTTGCAGATTTCTTTCCAACTCACACCTTTAGTTTCTCTTCTCATCTTTGGACTTTGACCAATAAATGGATGGTATTTGGAACACTAACTTTAACAAAATATTTTGAAATGAACAAAGATGACAAAAATATTCCAAAAAAAGTCAAATCATCTCTCGATAATGACACTTTTGAATTGTTTTTCAAGTAAGTACTTTTTTTGAAATGTGTAAATCAAACAAAAGAATCATCTGTAAATATTTTTACAAACTCTTATTTGTCATTTCTATAACATTTTTGTTAAATAAATATAAAATTTTTAAATCTGATTATATACAGAAATGTCGTTATATAGTTATTGTATCAAACGGTTAAAAACACGACGAAAATATTTTTTATTAAAATACGATCGTGTAGGCCTAGAGTATTTCTATTAATTCAACTCAATAAGTTATCAGGCAATTAATATAGGATGAGAAGTAATCATTTGTCACAGTTGTAACTTTCTAATAAATTCTTTGAAGTTATATTCTTGGATGAAAAAAGTAACTTGATGGTCATCCAACTTCTCAGCATAACATTTAAAGATAGAAACAAATGATGTAAACAAAAAAATAACTGATCAATAAATGAAGTTTAAAGAGTTGCCGATATAATCCTTCCTTGCTATTAGAAAGCCTTTTTTATTTTAGCAGTTGCTTTATAAAGTTTGGAGTCCTTTTTGGATCAATAATATTTAGTTAATTCGTCCTAAATCGATCACATAAGATTTTCAAAACGACACTCATCTTTTGAAATGAGTACATCAAAACAAAATACTTGAAATCTTTTTTCAACATTCTGTTTCAGTGTCAAAAAAAAAAATGCTCTGATTAAATTTTCAGAAGGATTGTTATGATGAAAGTTTAATATATTATTAAAAGTTGTCAATTGTATTTTGGTCTATCACCTGTTAGCTTTCCTTCAGTCACTTGAATTGTATTATGATTTTAGTATATCATTACCTAGTTCTTTAACCTACTAAGCACATTTTTGCCATGTTTTCGAAATACCGAATGAATTGAATGAAATCTTGATTAATTCAGTTTGCTTTATCTAATAGTTTAAAAGTATAACTTCAACTTGGCAAATTTTCATGACAAAGGTTCAAGTTAATCGGGGATATTTTAGAGTTGAATGGAATGGTATAGAATTGAATTAGTTAAATATATTTGGACGAATTGTATCAGTTATAAAATTTGTCCTTATTTCTTATCAAAAATTATCAGTTTCATTTCATATGAAACAATGCCTAATCAAAAATAGAGTCTTGTTTTTCTAACAATCTTCATTTTCAATGACAGGCATCAATTACTTCGCCACTAAATGTATCCTAATTCTGTTTAAAAAAAATATGTTTTTCCGTTAATCAGCTGTCGCTGATAACAAGATATAACAATAAATAAATAACCTACTGATACATTTGGAATACTTCCGAAACCTTAAGCATTCATTAGAGTGGTTTCCACAAGCAAAAGCAATGTGGTGATGGTCCTTTGTATGTCATACATCTTTTGTCAATTCAATCCAGGATTTTGATATTTGTGAAGCAGTCGACTACAACCAGAATTCGACCACTATAGTCTATTTCAAAAGAGTGTAGAGTAATAAATCATGAAGTGTCATAAAATTTGCCTGAATTTCGTTGTCGTCCATGGGCGTAGGCAAATCTTAGGATTATTAAACTTAATAATTAAAGTAAATTAAAAATTACAGACATAGATAATAATAAAAGGCCATTTTTGGGAAGTAATTTGGTCTAAAATTAAGTACCTACATGTATTTAGGTAAGTAAAATTTCTTAAAAAAAGATTAAGATTAATTTTAGTGGTTCTTGTAAACTTATTTAATATGCAATTTGGGTTCATATACTTGAGCATGATTTCTCAAAAAAGGATTAACACTTAGTTCCGAGGTGCCATGTCATTATAATAATCCCTTTTTGACCCTG